>ML778808.1:440890-461135 GCA_009831015.1 Picea engelmannii | reverse complement strand
TACACTTCAACACCCCTCTTAGTAATTGGTCCAACCTATTTCTCATATCTTCCATCACTTGATATCCTCTAGTGTCAATATCAACCCTCCTCCTTGGCCTCAATGGCCGAGGATCATCTAGCTCAACACATACAATGGTGGGCTTTCCCCACTAGCCTCACCAAGACTATATATGCACACACACATATAGTAAATTATTATTAACAAATATTGAAATATTCTACTCTATGTAATAAATTCTAAATTCATCTATACATATCATTCAAGCCCCATGTTCATCCAATTGGTAGCTAGGTTAGCTATAAGTCTCCCTGGTAGTTCATCCTATCATATGAATAGTCCTTGATATGTATCATGAGCTGATCCAATGTGTGAAAAAATCAAGGTGAAACACATTCGCTTAAACCCTGCCTCCCCATCATCTTAACAACTGACCCCACCATTACATACTTATCACCTTAGGACCTCCAACTTAGATACTGACATGTGGTTGAATCATGTGTATGTTCTTGAGAGAAAACACATATTACTATCCCAAAGGAACAATTCCACCATTATTAATTTTGATAGGAGCTGATTTGGTTCTTTAGCACCATCAATAACATCTAGGCCCACCCACAGTAGGTCATAGAAAGGACTTTCTCTACATGCATCATCAATTCACCAGATATCCTATGGGGTGCATGAGTCATTAAAACCCCTAACTTCCATCACCCAAACCTTTAGTCAACTAAAACCCCTAACTTCCAACACCAATATTCATCTTCATTTTATCCATAGGGTAATGGAAAACCACTAACCCCTGTAATATCTTTCACACCTATTTTCTATAGCCCAATACCATAATCTTTATAGCCCTTGAATACTATATCATAACCAATTTAATTGTCATTTTATATCAAGAAAGTACCCTAACCCTTGTCCCCAATAACCCTTAATCCCTAAATTATATAACTGCTAACCCTTGTAATCTCTAACCTCAAACTCTTATAACCCCTTATACCTAACACATGTAATTGATATGATCTATAACCATTATGATTTTTGTGAAATGTTTCATCCTTAACCTCTATAAAAAATAATCCCTAACCCGTACATTCCATAACAATTATAAGTATTATCAACTAATAACTATATACACTAATGTATGGAACCCTAAACCCATAACCTCTATAACCCTTAACCCTTTTCATCCCTAATGTTTAACCGACATCACTTATAATCTGCAACCCCTATAACTATAATTTTTAAGACTATTAGGTACAACCGCTATTACCGAGTAACCATCTAACCCCTAAGAAACTATGGCCATTAACCCTTATAATCACTATAATTTATTTCCCCAAATGCATTTGACTCATAACCACTACAATTTTTAGAATCCCAAACCCCTAAACGCTTGAAAATTTAACCCTAAACTTTAACCGTTATAACCCCAAACATGTACATTAACTATTACATCTATCCATTATTAGTACTAGTCTATCACCTATGTTAACCCTAATCACTAACCTCTATAATTTCTAACTTATAAACCCCAAATAGCTAAAGGCTAAGATATTAACCCTAAGCACCTAATACCTATATCTCACAAACATTGATCCTTATAATACTCAAACCATATAACCACTTTACTCCATAACACTATAACACTTATCATCCCTAACACCTAACCCTTAATTCTCACCATACCTAACCCCTATAAACATTAACCCCTAATCCCTATAAAGCACAATTCTAAGCCAATATAACCTTTATCTAACTTGTAACTCCTAATGAGATTAACTACCATAACCCCTAACTCATATATGCGTTAACCTTTAACTCTTGTAACATTTATAATTGATAAACCCTATTCTCAAACCCCTATAAACCCTCACTAATATTACCTTAATTGGTATAAACCCCTTAGAATACCTAAATTGAACAAATATGACCTCTAATCCTAAAACTCTAATCTATGATAACCCATGAACCATAATCCCTAACCAAAATAAACCACTAGCCAATATAATCATTCTAACCCTTAATTTTTAATTATTATAACCCTTGATTGCTATAATTGATATTTCCCCCAAGCCAGAAATTCTAAAACCAATTACGCATTTAACCTTTGTAACCATGAGCCCATATAAACCATGTCAATCCTAAACTATAAACTATGTTGATCTTTTCATTCTTACACCATTGTTTTTCATTCTTACGACATTATCCGATATTTTTCCTGATGTTGCCAATATTTTTCTCTTCAGAGCCTTGCCGATATTTTTTCGATGTCAATGTCGATGTTTGAAAATTTTATTTTAACCATTCACATTAATTATCCATAATCCAAATCCCTCATAATTCCTAACCAATAACCATTAATACATAAAACCATCCAAATAAAAACCCCTAAACAACTAGTCTCTAACCAATATTCTCTAATTCATATAATTCTTGAAACCATTAACACTTATAACCCCTATTACCCCTAAACATTATATACCTTAAACACCTAACCCATAATTCATATAACCCTTAATCCATAAACCCACTAACCCATTTAACTCCTAATCCATAAAATCACTAACCCCTTTAACCCCTAATCTCTAATCCTTATAACCCATAACCCTTTAACCCTTAAAATGTATAAACCTATGATAAATTCTCTAACTTCTACATACTCAAACCCCTTTAACCTTTATCCCCAATAATGTTCTATTCTTAAATTATATAAGTCTTGACACTCATAATATCTAACCTCAAACTTTTGTAACCCCAAATCCCTTGTACAATCCCTAACCATTATAAGTAGTGTGACTCACATATTTCACCCTAAACCTCTATAAAATTTAATCCACAACCCCTATATCCCTTAACAATTATAACCCTTATCAACTAATAACTAATATAAATTAACCCATGGAACCCTAAACCTATAACACTTTTAATCCGTAATGTCCAAGCATAACCCTTATAACCCTAATCTCTAATGCATATAATTCTATTTTTGAAACCTATTACCTATAACTAGTTCAACCCCTATATCTCTCTAACCCCTAAGCACTAAAATGTATGACCACTAACCCTTTTAATGGTATCCCCTAAGTCCATTAACCCCTTACCCATAACCCCCATAACCATTAACAACTAACCCTTATAACCCATAATCGCTATGAACCCACATACCACAGTGACCTTAATCCCTAACCCTTATATGCCTTAAAAAATATTAGCCTCATCAACTAATAACTATATAGAGTTTTCCATGAATCCATAAACCCATAACCTTTATAACCTAAAACACATTTAGTTTCTAATGTCCAAACCATGACATTATAAACTCGAATCCCTAACCCCTATAACTTTAATTTCTAAACATATTACCCTAACCATTATATATCCTCTATCCCCTAAACTCTATGAGACCCAAACCCATAAAACTCATTATCCCTAACACCTATAATGACTATAATCCCTTTCTCCTAACTTGTATAATCTATAACCACTATAAATTGTACAAACAATAACCCATACTACCAAGCCCTAACTTTTAAACTTTGTAACCTTCAACCCTTATATTCCCTATTATACTAACACCTTTTACTCTTAATCCTTAAATTTGATTAAGTATAATTAGTAATATATATAATATATAAACCCTATAACACCTAACCCCCGACCAATACAATTATTAAAACCTAAACTCTAACCTATAAGCCCTAAATATCTAATCCCTCTACCCTTTAAATACTAATCATGATAAACGATAAATCTATAACCACTTTATTCAATGCTCAACAAAATGGTTGTCATACCTAAGACTTATTTTACCCATATAACCTCTATACTCACTAACCTAAGACTTATTTTACCCCTATAACCTCTATAAAAGATATGGTACTATCCATTTTGAGGTTTGGCATAGAGATTGTTCTTATAGACTATACTAC
This sequence comes from Picea engelmannii, assembly GCA_009831015.1. Classification (NCBI taxonomy): domain Eukaryota; kingdom Viridiplantae; phylum Streptophyta; class Pinopsida; order Pinales; family Pinaceae; genus Picea; species Picea engelmannii. The sequence continues at coordinate 457,200 of ML778808.1, read as the reverse complement.
ATTGCACCATAATATAATCCCTACAATCCTTGAAAACCATGTAACACCATTCAAATTAGAAACAATATTCTTGCGATGAATTAGCTATACTATCGACGAACTTTTTTCATCGATAGTATAGCAAATTCGTCACAAGATTATTTACAGTCCTCTCTCTTGTGACGATGTGAAAATATTCTTGGATTCATTTCATATTTGGTTTATGAACTTGAAATTTCAATTTGATACTTTGCAAGATAGTTGGACCTTCAGTCAAATATAAATATGAAACTTGGAATCATTAACATATCTACTAGAACATATGAAAAATACAATTTATGGTTTCCATGAAGAATTGATAATGGAAGAAAGTGGGTTTGTTAGTAAAAATTGAGTCTAGAAACCATCCCATATTGTTAATGCATGCGATTAGTCTATCCAGGTCAAATTTCAATGCATACAGATACAGTTTGAAAATATTTCAACGTTGGTCGTATTCACATGTCATTGTTTCCTGCCTCTAGTATCATGATGGTGTTGATTAAGAAATCAATGAAATACAGGGATTTTTCATCACAACTATGACACAGATATAATGTATATACATTAATGTAGAACTTGAAAGAAAAATGAAGAAAGACTGACAAAATACTAAAACTTGCATCAACCAAATTGTGTACTTTGAAAGAAAATTAGGGTTTATGGTTTACATGATGAATTTATAATGGAAGAAAGTGGGTGTGTCACTAAAATTTGAGTCCAAAAACTGATCCGTATTTATGTAGGAACAAAATGAAATACATAAATACACATAAACGCAAAGATGCAGCGGAAATAAGACTTCATTTCATTAATAACAAATGACTGAAATATGCTTACAGACAGAATGGAAATAAACTAGCTAGGGCGCTGGTAGCTTATCTCTGAGAAGAGATCTGACTGCTAATCGCATCCATGAGAAGATGATTACAATGAGGCTCTAGAGGCCTTTCTACAATAAAAGAGAATTCCAAAAGTCATAGACATCCAAAAACCTAACCCTAGGAGATGAAGCGCCAAAAGTCACGTGGGCCCCGTTTGGGTAAGTTAGTACATCAACTTTCTGGGGTCGTAACTTTTGCATACGATCTCCGTTTTAGGCCTGCGATAGCTAGTTGGAAATGTATCGTCGAGGAGACTAATTTTGGGGGCTCAATAATTCCTTTAGATATCATTGAGAACCTCGATCTCAAAAACCTTCATTTAGGCCCTCAAAATGGCCCCGGAAGTTAAAACCTGCTAAAAATAGTAAATTGTCAAAATTACCAGAAAACTATTTTGAGCCAGTCGAAAAAGGTGGGTGGCCACCGATATCCACCTGGATCAATCCTACCTCCTTAGGAAGCAATGGTCCCCATTGTGTTGAGTTCCTCCATGAGATGAGGAAACTTCTGTTGAACTTGTTCCCTGGTGATCCATTTGCCTTGGTGAAGGAGTTGGCTTGCTTTGACAGCTCGATATAGTGGTATCCTTTGTTTTTGGGTGTGCTTGATCTGTGTATCCATGATCTGATCAGTTCTAGCTTGTTCCATGCAGTTTGTATTTAACTATGTTGGTGTGAGTTGTTCTGCCATGTCGGATGTGTCTAGTAGAGGTGGAAAGTAGGGCCGAAGGCGGTCCACATTGAATACTGGGTGCAGACCAAGGAATGGTGGAATGCTGAGCTCAAAGGCATTTTCCCCTATAGCCTTGGTGAGGGTGTATGGCCCATATCGAAGCGGAAGAATCTTGCGGTGGGGTCTAGCGAGACACTCCTTTTGCAAATGAAGCCACACTTTGTCGCCCACATAGAAGTTGTGTGGCACCCGATGTTGATCATGTCGTTGCTTGTACTTAGCATTGGCTCTCTCCAATATGTCATGAACCTATTGGCGGATGTGTTGAGTGTGCTCAATGAAGTTGTTTTCCTTATTCACCTCAGACTGGACATGAGCTAAATCTTCCTGAGTAACCACAAATGGCATGGCTATGTCAATGGGACAGAGTGGCTGGAATCCCAAGCCCACTTGAAAGGGGTTGTGGCTAGTTGAGCTATGGAGAGCCCGGTTGTAGTTTTGTTGTACATAAGGGAGGCTCTCATCTCATGTGCGTGGATGCTTTGAATTGTACATGCACAGAATGTGTACGATCATCCGGTTGACGACCTCTGTCTGGCCATCTGTTTGCGAATGGAAAGCTGTGGACTTGGTGAGCTTGGTGTCCAACATCGACCAGAGGCTGGACCAAAATGTACTGAGGAACCTACTATCCCAATCTGAGATGATAGACTATGGGATCCCAAAGTGTACCCACACTCATTCAAAGAAGAGTTTAGCAGTGGCTTCTTCTATGATATTCTTCTTGCAGGCCATCATAGTGGACATCTTCGAGAATCGGTCGATGACCACAAAAACACAGTCATTGCCATGCTTAGTAGAAAGAAGGCCCGACATGTAATCCATAGAGATGGATTCCCAAGGTCGACTAGGGGTAGGAAGCAGAGTATAGAGGCCTCGCTTCTTGATGGTCGGTTTGGCAATGGCGCAAGCAGTGCAGGACTTGATGTACTTCCCGACATCTTGTCGAAGGTTTGGCCAATAGAAATACTTTTGCAGTACTGCCACGATTTTCTCGACCCCGAAATGCCCAACGACTCGACTGTAGTGTGCCTCCCAAATCATATTGGCACGTTCGCTTGAAGGAACACAAAGGTGTCCCAAGTGACAAAGCAGGGAATCTTGGAGGTGAAAATTGGGAACTTGCTTACCCTCCAAGAGTGTATTGTATGTGTGGCTGAATTATGGATCACTTGTGTAGAGAAGAGGCCACTCGGAAGTCTCGTTCCCACAAGAGTTGAGCATAGTGGTTAGCGCCACGATGGGTGGTCGACTGAGGCAGTCTGCAACATTATTGGTGCTGCCTTTTTTGTACTTAATGTTCAAATGAAACTGTTGCAGGTATGTGGACCACTTCTGATGGCGATCGTTCTACAACTTCACTTGTGTCTGTATGAACTGCAGGGGTCGGTGGTCTGTGTGGATGACCGTTTCCTTTCCCAAAATGTAATTCTTCCATTGCCGATAAGCCTACACAATGGAATACATTTCTTTGTCATAAGTGGGATACTTCCAGACTGTGTCGGAAAGTGTCTCACTTTGATATGCCACTGGATGCCCATGTTGAGTAAGGACTGCCCCAATAGCATAGTTAGAGGCATCTGTCTCGATCTCAAATGGTTGTTGCAAGTCTGGTAGTGTGAGCACTGGTGTAGAGTAGAGGTGATGTTTCAAATCCCCGAATGCCCTCTGTTGAGATTCAGACCAAAAGAATTTTTCATTAGCTCCTCCCTTGGTGACTTGACTCAAGGGCCAAGTGATATGAGAGAATCCCAACACAAACCTACGGTAGAAATTGGCAAGACCTAAAAAGTTATAGAGCTCAGTTAGGGTGGTTGGGGCTGGCCAATCCCAAATGACTTGGATCTTTGCTGGATCCACATGCACCCCCCGCTCATCAATAATGTATCCCAGATACTAAACCTGGGTTATGCCAAAAGTGCATTTCTCCAAATTGGAACGCAACTTGTGTTGCCGCAGTGTTTGGAGGACCTGTCGAATATGGTGGAGGTGCTCTTCCCAAGTCTGGCTGAACATCAGAATATCATCCAAGTACACCACTAGAAATGAGTTGGTGAATGGCTGCAAGATGTTGTCCATTAGCCTCATGAAGGTTGCAGGGGCATTCGTCAACCCGAAAGGCATGACCAACCATTTGAAAAGGCCCTCCTTGGATTTGAATGCAGTCTTCCACACATCAGAAGGTTCGATTGGTATTTGGTGATACCCAGACTTCAAGTCGATCTTGATGAAATATTTTTCCCCCTTGAGTTGGTCCAAAAGGTCATCAATCTGTGGGATCGGGTACCTATTCCGAACAATGATCTTGTTCAGTGCCCGATAGTCAATGGAGAGTCTCCAAGTCCCATCCTTCTTCTGTACCAATATGATCGGGCTCCCACAGGGTGATGAACTCGGTCGGATGTGACCTTTCGGCAAAATCTCATGAATGTGCCTCTTGATTTTGCCATTCTCCGGGACAAAGCACTGGTAGATCGGTCCATTGGGAAGTGGTGCACCTGGGGTCATATCGATAGGGTGCTTGACCTGGCAGTGTAGAGGCACCCCTATGGGGGAGGTGAAGATGTCATCGTAATCCTCCACGACCTTATCCATATGTTGTTTTCGTGCAGTGGGGCCTTGTTTGGAGGTCATGGCCACAGTCTTCCTCTTTCCCTGAGGGTGGATCATCAGGAAAAAAAATTTCCTGGTTTGGGAAATGAGCTTACTGCATTGTTATGCAATAACCAAAGAGATGGTGGTAGGCGGTGCTATCTCCGGTATCCTGTACATCTTATTGCCCAAAGTGATAATAACAACACAAGGCCTAGACTCATACACAACATGTCGCTTCCACAAGTATGGTTGGCCTAATAATACATCAAAAACATCAAGAGGAGCAATGTCACATAATACCTCATCCGTGAAGGGCTTGATGCTGTAGGGAAGGTGACATTGTCGACTGACGTGGAGGTCCCGTCCTTGGTGTAACCACCCGATGGTGTATGGTTGTGGGTGTGTTATGGTCAACAAGCCCAACCGCTTCACAACCTCTACCGAGATGAGGTTCTTCTAGCTCCTGTTGTCGACAATGGACTACAACAGGGAACCCTTTACCCACATATTGGAATGGAAGAGACTCTCTGCCTCCTCTGGATCTTCTAGTTCCTCCTTCTGGATCTTCGTGGTGGCAACGGTGGCATTGGGCTCCGCATCGATAATCTTCTTCCCTCTGTCAGTCCCCTTGTTAGGTTCTGATTCAGAGTTGGAGCATGCATCTGATTCAAAAGCCTTCAACTCGGCTACCAGTGACTGCTTGGCCCGACACTCACTTGTGTTGTGAGTGGAGCTCTTATGGAACTCACACCACTTCCCCGTGTCCTTTTTTGTCTTTGTGGTGTTGTTATTTTCTTGTGGCTTTGGTAGGTTGTCCTGGGCTTCCCTGCCTTGACTTGGTCCTTTGTTTTGCAGTTTGGGAGTACCTTTCCCATGCTTCTGATTTACAGACCCAAAGTCTTGCTTCTTCTATTTGAACTTCTGCTCAATCTTGGCAGCGTATCGGTATGCCACACCAAGTGAGGAGATGTCAAGGAACTCAATTTCCTCCTAAATGTATCTGTGTAGACAACTATGGTACTTTAACACCAAATGTTTCTCTGAATCTTTGATACCCAACTTTGTGCGTAGGGTATGAAACAAATTCGTCATCTCATGCACATCTTGGTCCCTTTGTTGTCGCAACGTAGTCCATTGTATGTATTTTTCCTCATAGCTCCCCATGGGATAATATTGTTCCTTGATGGAATCTCGAAAATAATTCCAAGTGGGTGTGGCCGAGAACAAAGAGGGTTCTCCCTCGCCCTCTTTCTCCGAGTAGGTTTCCCACCAGTCCTTGACATGGGGGGCGGCTTTGAGGAGGGCGAAAATAATCTTTTCTTGATCGGAAAAGTCATGAACAAAGAAATATCCTTCTAATAGATTCAACCATCTATCTACGACATTTGCATCTATTTGGCTGTCAAATATGAGAATGTAAAAGTTTACTTGTACCTTAAAAGGAGTGGCACCTCCAGAGTGGCTTCTGGATGTCGATGCACCGCCAGTCGGAATCTGTTGAAGAAACTGGGAAAAGTTGTCCATCATCGTGTTCCTTTGTTTCTGGAGGGCCTCCTCGAGCAACATTTTGATAGGATCTCCTGCTCCCTCATATTTCTTTTCTTCCCGCATGGGCAGTCATCAGGGTTTGCGAGGCTGATCTTGCGAAGGTTCAACCAGATCGAGCCCCAACTCCTTATACCCCGATCTCGTTGGGGACATGCAAAGAAGGATCGAGAATGAGCAGACCGCTCTGATACCACTGATCTGGATTTATGTAGGAACACAATGAAATACATAAATACACATAAACATAGAGATGCAACAGAAATAAGACTTCATTTCATTAATAACAAATGACTGAAATATGCTTACAGACATAATGGAAATAAACTAGCTAGGGCGCTGGTAGATTATCTCTGAGAAGAGATGTGACTGCTACTCGCATCCATGAGAAGATGATTACAATGAGGATCTAGTGGAATTTTTACAATAGACGAGAATGCCAAAAGTCATATACATCCAAAAACCTAACCCTAGGAGATAAGGCGCCAAAAGTCATGTGGGCCCCGTTTGGGTAAGTTAGTACATCAACTTCCCGGGGTCGTAACTTTTGCATACGATCTCCGTTTTAGGCGTGTGATAGCTCGTTGAAAAGGTATCATCGAAGAGATTGATTTTGGTGGATCAATTATGCCTTTGTCTATCATTAAGAACCTCTATCTCAAAAAACCTTCATTTAGGCCCTCAAAATGGCCCCAGAAGTTAAAACCTGCTAAAAATAGTAAATTGCCAAAATTGCCAGAAAACTTTTTTGAGCCAGTCGAAAAAGGTGGGTGGCCACCGATATCCACCTGGATCAAAAACCCTCCCATATAATTAAGGAATTCCAATAGTCTATCCATGAAAATTTTCAGTGCATACATAAACTGTTTGAAAAACATTTAGCGTTGGCCCCATTCACAGGTCCTTGTTGCTAGTGTCTAGTCATTGTGTAATTTTAGTTCCTCATTCCTCATTCCACATTCCTCGTTCCTCGTTATTTTTGTACAAAACATACTAATGGAATAAAATTTCCCACAGAAAGACCAAATTAATATCCACTACATACGTCTTTTGTCCTTTTTCAATGACTATGTCAAATCTCAATTCTAAGAAGATTCAAATAGGTAACAATATTGATGAAATATTATATGATCATGATGGTATAAAAATGTAAGAGTTTCTCTTGATTTCAAGAATAATTTATCCTCTACTAAACAAGGACAATGACGTGAAGGTGGAAGCTCACATGGCCCATCCCCTCCCCCTCCCCCTCACATCACTCTCAATTGATCCCTAAAACCCAATCTATAAAATATAAAATAATCGAAAGCAACGTCCTATTAAGATTAATACATAAAAAATACAAAAACAAAAATTAATGAAGGTACATGAAATTATGTGTTTCTAAATGATATTTTTAGTCTACCATGTACTTTACTATATTGGCAATTATTTTCAGGTTTCAAATAATAATTAAACAACATGTCACCTAGGATATTAAAACATGGCATAAATCTTAAAAACATCTAATTAACCCATGACATCAAAAGTAAATTACTTTAAGAGAATAATTCATACAAATTAAAATATTTTATAGTCATGTACCTAATCCAACCTGAACATCTATGTAATCATCCTTATTCTCTATGTTGATCTTCTTCATCAAAGTCGACATCTGTATCATCATTTGGTTTTGAAACGATATTGAAAGGATTGATGATATCATCATCGTCATCAATGTCATTTTCAAGAATATTTTCATCAACATCATCATCAGGAATTGCAATATTGTCTCCTACACCTATATCATGATCTTCTTCATCTTCTTCATCTATTGACCTTCCATGATCTTTCAGCTCTTTCTGATATGTCGAATCATATTCTTGATATTCAATATCATCTTCTTCCTGTAAATGAGTATACTTAATTGGCCTTTCTCTTGGATCATATCTAACAATAAATTACCAATCTCTTTCACCTGGAACATTTGAGTAAAAGACCTGTTCACATTGGCTTGGAAAAACATAGTGACCATGTCCTCTTTCAAACATCGTTGTTTTAGTCATTGGAAATCCATTGGCATGTTGAATAACAGTTATTTCCTCATCACGATCATGAATTCATAACCTATACCATTTGACATCGAACATAACTAATTTGAAGGAATTAAAGTCACACTCAAGTATATCGTTTAAATACCCATAGTATCTATTTTCAGATTCTCGGGGATGTCTATCATTCCTAGATGAAACATTAGTAACCTGGAATACTCCAGTTATCCCACTATCAGAACTTTTCCTGGTTTCATTCAATTGTTTGATGCGAAATTTACGACCATTGCACCACATAGTCTTTTGGTGGTTGAACTGCAATATGTCAGATATGTAAAAGTTGCATTGTCAATTAATAAATTAACATATATTTATATAAATTTGAAACTATCTGAAAAATACAGTACACATGTATTCACATTAATATAATATAAAATAACTGAATAAAATGGGTGAATTTTCTTACCTGTCCATCTTTCAAACAATATACTAGATCAATTTCCCTCTGAGTAGCATTGGTATCTCTGTTACGACGAACTTCCCTAACCAATTCATATATTCATTTCCTTGATAACCTACCTCCATTATGTTGCTTACATCTTTCAATCCATACATTCATCCAGTTGAGATTGTTTGAAATGTATAAATTCAGTGCATCCCACTCTAGAGCAACTGAATAAAAAAAAAAAAACCATAATTCACCAATATTAAATATTATTTATAACGTACAATATGTAGGTAATTATAAATATTTATAATTTATGAAATAAATTATAATAATATATTAATGAGTATGATCATATACAGAAAAAATGATACTTTATATGTATTATTAATATAAATTTTCACAATTATTAATATATTACCTCTCATTTTTTTCATTCTACCTTTCCCCAACAAATGCTCTTGATCTTCAAATTTTTTGATGGAGTTCACATCCCAAATTTGATCCACTGCATGCATAGTTGGTGCTGCTAATTTAGGAAGATATTGACTAATATACACCATGGAGTGTTATACCATATATCCCTCCACCATAAAACCCTCAGGATGTGATCTTTGTCTAACCAATGCCTTCAATGATTTCATGTGCCTCTCCACCATCCACATTGACCTTGTGTGAACAGGTCCACAAATTTCAATCTCCTCAACTTGGTGTATGAAATAGTGTTCTTGTGCATTGAAAAATGTAGGAGGTATATACTTTTTCATTTCACACATTAGATGAGGAATTTCTCTCTTCCAATACTTTATATCATCTTCATGGATTTATTTCAATGACAACCATCTACATGAGATCACGGCACAATAAAATAACATATTTCAACATAACATAATATAATATATTACATTACATTACAAGTAAAACACATGTCATTAAGTACAAAAATAATTTGAAAGAACATTTGCATATAAATCACAACTACGTCTTACCTCATGTATTTTCCAAGATCATATATAACTTGTTTGACATTGTTGTCAAAGTCATTTGAGAGATAGCGGTAGAACATACTGTAACAAAAAATCAATCGTTATTTGTTTCGGCCAAAGTAGACAAGAAAAAAAATAAAAAATCTATAAGGCCAATATATATAAATATGTATACCAAAATTATTACCTTAATGAAGGTATGTCAATCATGTGTTTTTACCCCACCAAATTCACCTTTATTATTTAAGATATTTTTTGTATTTGAATCAAAACCCGTGGGAAATTTAATTCTTTGAATGACCTCTTTTACATCATTGCTTTGTTTCTCTATTAATAACCATGGAAGGTTATTTCGGTGTAGTACTCCATATCATCTATTTGAATATCATATCACACTTCGCATTGCATGATTGGCTTCCTGAATGTCACTACAAATTTTGACATTTTTTTCTTTCTCCCTCCTACAATCTATGATACACCATAACGTTTCAATCACATTATTCCCAATATGCATTGTATCAAAAAAATGAGCTATGTTTAGCTCCTCATAGTAGGGAAACGTCATGAATTGAGCGGGATGAGATTTCATTCCTCATCAAATCCCATTATTAATACCTTCATGATGATTGCAGCCTTCATGAAGCATAAAAGAAATCACAAAAATAATTATCAAATACAGTAAAATAAATTCAATGATTTAAATAAACATTCAAAATATTACATGATCTACGATACATTATGAAATTGAGTACCTTGATGATTTCTACTATATTCCAACCTCCTTAGGTGAGGTGTCCTTCTTCGTGGTTTTAAACCAATCTCTTCTTTCCCATTGAAAAGACATTTTTCAGTAGTATAATACCTATGGTTATTAGGAAGAAGGTGCCTATACTCATCAAACACCAACATTCCTAAAAATTTTGAATGATGATACTTTATCTTAGGGCCACAAACTAGACATGCAAATTTACCCTGTGTTTGAAGACCTGGAAAAAATGCATTAATGTCAATTATATGATGAGATTATTTAAAAATTAAACATGCACCATGATAAAATTAAGATATTATATAGTATTAAAGAGCAATATTAGAATGCTACATACCACAAAAATGTGTTAGTCCAGGGGCATCATGAAATTTCCATAAAAGTATTCCACGGAATTTAAATTTCTTCTCCCCGATTGGCTTACATATGTCATACATTGTGATGCCAACCCATAACTTTAGTAGCTCGTCGATAAGAGGCTTGATATATACATTCATATCTTTAACCTGGTACTTAACTAATTGTTTAAAATTACACACAATTACTAAAGGAATGATATCATGTAATATATACAATTAAATAAATAAACAGAATATATTATGTAAAAATTGAAACAAATGAAAATGTTAAATTCAAAAAATTAATGTAAACAAATACCTGGAACAATCATTGTCAACATTATGTGCTCCCTTTTTATTGACATCCAAGGAAGAATGTTATTGTTGATAACAAAAATAGATCACGGTGAGTAAATAGACCTAATCTCTTCGAATGGATTAACACCGTCAGCTGCCAATGAAATCCTAACATTACGAGGTTTATCTTTGAAATCTGCCCATTTTCCCTCAATTTAACTAAATGAAAAACCATCGATAGGCATTCAAAGAAAACCATCTCCAATTCTACTATGTGCATGGTAATAAATAAATTCTGGTATGCTTTCACACTTGAACAATCGCTGCAAACGTGGAATTATGGGAATATGATGAAGAACCTTTCGACGTACCCTTTTTATTACTTGATCAGTTTGACATCTACTGATAAGACATTGTAGGCATTGTTCTTTTGAATCATGTTGTCCATAATATTTAATATGGTCATTAGGACATGCATCTATAGTTTGATAATCCATTCCAATGTCTTTCATAATGGCATGAAAACCTCGATATGTGCGAAGTAAAATATTTGACGATGGTAACAAAAATTCACCTAAAAATCTACAACATAACAAACAACTAGTTAATGTAAGAATATTAATCGTAAAAATTGCATTCTTATTTTACACATTAATTAACACTAAAAACAAATAGAAAAAAATCAACATTTATGTATAATATGAGATGAAACATATTACATACCTTAGTATCTGTGTCATACAAGTGTTCGACAAATTATTCATAACCTTTAAGTTCACTAGCAACAATGTAGCGGAGATAATATTTGCTCTTGATCCTTCATAAAGTCGTTATTTTCCTTTTCTAATAGAGGTTCATCATAAATACCAGCATTTTCCCCATCCTCATCTGGCTGCGAAAACAAATCTTGGATCATTTGATTTGTCCCTTCATATTCTTCCATGGGATAATTAAACTGATTTGTTCCATCATATTCTTCCATGAGATCCTCATTTTCTTGGTCATGATGATGTTCCTCAGCTTGTACAACATAATTTCTTCTAATATTTTGTGCAATATTCTGCGGAAAGTTAGAGGGAAACTCTAACTTTATAATTACAAACAATCATGGAAAATTAGTGTATACTATAACAAACATTCAAACAATATATATATATATATATATATATATATATATATANATTGACAAAATAAAAAAAGATAATGAATATATAGCTAATTACCATGGGACGATATTTATTCGATCCACCATCAATGTGCCCATATTTCCTACAATGTTTTGTCGATGTTTCTATTAAAATTCTTACAGGATGTCTGAGGAAACATTTTTTACAAGGGAAATAACATCTACCATCACCCTTTTCACCCACTTTACTTTTTTCCCCACCTCTAACAACATTATGTGACATTCTTCCACACAAAAATACCCTTTAGGAACCGTCGTTGTTATAGAAAGATTTTCACAACATATTTAAATAGTCAAATATTTATAGTCCAATTTTAGGTCACTATAGTCGCAACTGCAATGCCCGTGACCTAAAAAAATGTATTGTTTTACCTATTTATTTTAGGTCATTTTTAACGGTCAATTTTAAGGTTAGGTAATTCATCGCTCTTGCAATGGAAAAACTGCAATCATCACTCTTGCGACGAACATTGACCATAATAATTTAATCAAACTACATGCATCGAGATAGCGATGAATACGGGGTGGATTTAGAAAAATTGATTTTTTTCTCTTGCATGTTGCGACGAAAGAGTACTTTTGTCACAAGTAGTCGTTGGAAATTTTTAATATGTAGTAGTGAATTTTCATGATTTTGTGAGTCGAGAAAGTTAGAGGTTAGAGTATTGAAGGTTTGCGAAGCTATAAGTCCCAAAATGATCTGGACCATTTGATATAGACAGACAATGTCACTCAATTCGAGCAATCATGAATTTGTGACTCAGAGGCTTGAGCATGAAATATAACATGAACTTGTGAAACGTGAAATCATGATGCACCTAAGAGTTGGGCCCATGCTCACATCCTAGGGTCATATGGAAGTGGGGTTGAATGAATGGAAAGCACCTGATTCAACGAGAGACAATTGAAGTTGTTCGAGGCGACGATCGTGGCCGTCGGGATTGAAGGATATCCAACCATTTATTTGGATGGATCATTTCACGGGATTGAGCATCGGAACATTGGAGATCAGGGGGAGTGAAAACTCTTGAAATGTGAAACCCCAAAATATAATGTGGGATAAGTGTGAGGTCATGGCTCGCAGTCACTTGGGGTGATGGGAATAAGTTGCATGAAAGTTTGGAGTGCCCGAGTTGGTTATAAAAAAATAGTTGTGTGGCCTCGAGGTGCTAGAATTAACTAAAAGGGATTGTGAGTTCCCATATAATGTCCATGGCCATCAGGCCTCATCATCATAACAATAAAATAAGTTAATGATAATAAATAAGGTGGTTGAAACCTCGTCTCACCACATAAATGGAAAGCATGGTAAATCTAGTCGTGGTAGGGAGATAGTCAACCCAAGGTTCCCCTATCAACGGATTTTCCTGCAAAACCCATATCGATCCAAGATCATGTCTGAAAGAAGAATATGTAGGCATGAAACCTTAAATGTAGTGAACAAAGTGTGCTTCTGAAGGGATAAAGTTGCTTTGAGTATATATACTCAGTTTTTATATTTTTTAAGGGACGATGGTAGAGAAAATCTCTCGAATTGTAAAGTTTTAGTGAAAACTCTGGTTATCTAGTTATGTATATGCATTTGAAACTTCTTGTTTAATGACAATAAACTTTCTTAATCCCTCTTGTTTCCCTCTGATGCTAAAAGAGTTCATGATTGACTAAGTCACTTGAATTATTGTGAATGCATTATGATGAAAGTTTGATTATAGTGTTGTTATGGTTCCTTTCAGTTTCTTTGAGATTTAAATTCGAGAATTTCTTGTGTTTAAATTGTTCCTCCTTGGGATGATAAAAGACTTGATGTCCTTGTTAGACCTCTACATTTTCTCATTGAAGTCTTCCCCCTACTCACCCTTACTAGAAGTTACTGTCTCAAGTTAAACTAAGACCTCACATGCTTGTGCATATCAGTCCATTTTTCTGAGTTAAGACAATACTTTCTTGAGACTGGACCCATTTGAAATTTTTATAATCAACCTGTGAAAAAAAAATCTGATGGGTATCAAGATTTCTTTTCCCACAATCTGAAGGGTGACTTTCGGTGCTAGAATTTATGGCATCGTTATCAAGGACGAAATTGAATATTTTCACTGGGATTGAATGACAAAGATTACTAGTTATGAAGGTGCATCAAAACTTATTGTTAATGTTTATGCCATTGTTATAGTTCTTTGCATTTCATTAGATAAGATCATAATAAGAACAAGATCACTGAGAAATACACATTCACAGGAGACACAACATTTATCCGGGGAAACCCTCTAGGGAAAGAAAACCCAGCAAAAACTTCCTTATCATAAATGGCTTATACAATGTTCAAAAGATAACTGTAACGACCTTGCTTAAATAGGTGTATATGATTATTAATTATAATTAATTTAATAATATAACTGTCATAAAAGATTAGCTAAACCATAATTATTTCTTAAAATAACATTAACTAATTAATTATTATTAATTAGTTATTCATGATTGTTAATGATTAATTTAAGTATTAATTAACTCATTAATTAATAAGGTAAATAAATAAAAGGAGGATAATAAATTATATTATTAAATTAAGTTACGTACCCAATACGGGATAACATATTAACTACAAGGGATAAGATATTAAATAAAGGGGATAAGGGGCATTAAGGGGAAAGGATAAGAAGGTAATAAATGAGTTAGGTAGGGAGTAAAAGAGGCGGGGATTCAGTGAAGGGGGGATATGGAGGGGAAGGAGCTTGACGGGAGGTCATTCTACGGGAGACGGGAGAGGGATTTTGGGAGCTCTGGGATTTGCAGAGAGAGGTGGAGTTTTGGGAGTGGGATTGTATCAGTCAGGCACTGGGGTTGCTGGAGGTTTTGGGCACGGGGGCTAGGATATCCATATGATATCCTGGAGTTAGGAAGTACCTAGTTGGCAGGGAGGAACTAGGTTTTGGGCAGTGTTTTGCAGCAGCAGTCAAGGAGGCAAGTGGTATACAAATGGAGGATTATTAGCATCAGACTTAGGTATTTATTTAAAATTATGCATTGTTGTATTATGTTAAAAAAAAAATATTATTCATTGTAAAATTTAAGTTACGGAAGTTACTATTATGAAGATTATTATGTTGTTATGAAATTTCTGTCTTAATTTATTTAGTTTATGAAATAAATTGATGTAAAATCTATTCGGCCCCTTACATTTGGTATCATATCATCTTAGTTTAAAATTTGGGCCTATGGGTCAAGTTCCCAGCTCCAAGCTCTAGCTCGAGTCTGCCTAACCTGCAAACCAAACCAAGGCAAACGCAGAAATTTTAAAACAAACATAAAAATAAATGCTTTACAAATTTACTAAAGTAAAACATACATCTGGGGTTGTTACAAAAACTCCTTCAACGACCAAGGTAAATGACTTTCAAAGGCCTTTACTGCTGAAAATAGGTTTCCTACGACAAAAGGTTAAAAAGAAGAAGAAAACTCACTTAAATGCCATTAGCAAAGAACTAAGAACATTTTTCATTAAAGATACAAATCTGAAACATGCTCACAACTCAATATACTCCCATGTTTAGTGAAAGACAGAAGCACAAAGCATATCTGAAACATGGTCAGAACCTTTTTTTTTCCTAAAATCAATATAGTGCCACATTTAGTGAAGGACAGATGCACATGGATTATTTTCATTGTTTCCTTAAAGACTGGATGGAAAAAGATTCAAGTAACATGTGCCTAACAACTTAGCTGAACTCAATGGTTTTAGACCTTCAGGTTCCCAAAAGAAGTGTACTCAACTCTTCTGCCCAACCTCAACCAAAATGATTAAGAACAGAAACCTTCCTCCCTTGATGTTCAATTTACCTTGTTAGATTCAACAGATTTAAATCTGTATGCAATGGCTTTCTAAGTTCATAGAGTACTATTAAATTGCTTATTTTGTACAGCTCCACCTTGATAGGTAGTGGACATCAATACTTCCCCAATCCACTTGTTCAATCATGTAATAGAACAAATCATCAATTGTTACACTAGAGTGTATGCTAGCTAATATCATCTTGAATAAATAACATGTCACAAACAAAATAAAAAAATGATAAACATATTGGTTAAAGGAGAGGTCCCTGGCATATCCCTTGTGGTACTGGCGGCCCTAGACGTAAGCGGTAATTGTAAGAGGTTGGTTTGAGGATAGGTAAGAGAATGTCTATGTTGGTTTTTAAATTATTTGTTGCTTTCCCTTCTCTTTTTGTTATTCTCTAATTTTTCTGTGTAGCATCAAAGATGTCGATATCATAGGTTCAATTGACGTGTTTTCAACAAAAACAAATAGTGGTCGCCACCAGTCACAAAATTTAATTCTTCCAAATAGAAATGGTGACCAACCAATGGGAGTTTACTGCCACAGGCGTAAGTTTTTTACTAAATCCCAACAAGTCATGAACTTGCCCTGATAACAGACCAAACCAAGGATCCATCATAAAAGAGGGACGACCCCATATATCCAGTAGGGTAAAG
>ML778808.1:413809-425496 GCA_009831015.1 Picea engelmannii | reverse complement strand
ACCACGTATCTTCTCCTTGGTAACCTTAAAGGTCAATCTGAGGGAACATGTGTTGACACAACTCCCAGGAGATAGTTGGTATTTAAAGGTTACTTCAAACCTCCAGAGCGGGAGGCAGTTAGACCCAAAGTATGAAGGATATAATCTGGAAACAGACGGATTGTTAAGATATCTAGGAAGGATGTACATCCCAGAGAATGGGGATATTCGAAGCATCATATTGAAGGAATCCCATAAAGCACTTTATTGTGCGCATCCGGGTGTGAAGAAGATGTACACAGATATGAAGCAACTCTTCTTTTGGGTAGGCATGAAACGCGATGTAGTCCATTTCGTTACCAAATTCCTACAGTGTCAACAAGTGAAAGACGACCACCATCACTCGGCAGGCCTCCTACAACCACATGATGTTCCTATGTCCAAATGGGAAGTCATCTCTATGGATTTTGTTGTGGGGTTTCCACTCACATCTCATAGACACAATGTCATTCTTGTGATAGTGGATAAGTTAACCAAGAGTGCTCATTTTATTCCGATTAGAGACACTTACGATGTCACTGACGTGGCACATGTGTTTGTTAGTGAGGTTATCTATTTTCACGGGATACCTAAGAAGATCATTTCAGATAGTGACTCCAGATTCACTTATAGGTTTTGGACAAGTTTACAGTCAGCGTTGGGGACTCAGTTGAACTTAAGCACAGCTTATCATCCTGAAACATATGGGCAGACTAAGAGAGTAAATCAAGTCATGGAAGACATGCTTAGGATGTATGTAATGGATAATAAAACCCAGTGGGAGAAGTACCTACCTCTGGTAGAGTTTGCCTACAATAACAGTTATCATAGTTCCATTGGAATGCCACCCTACGAAGCTTTGTATGGAAGGCCATGCAGAACTCCATTAAGTTGGGATAGACTAGAAGACTGAGTAATAGTTGGGCTAGAATTGATTCAAGAAACAGGTGATTCAGATTAGGCAGAGACTAGAGGAAGCATAAGATAGGAAGAAAAGCTATGCGGATGCACACAAAACCGACCGAAGTTATGAAGTGGGAGACCAGGTTTTCATTCGTATCAGGCCTAATAAGAGTACCATACAGTTTAGGAAGGGGAAAAAATTATCACCTCGATTTATAGGACCATTCAGGATCCAAGAGAAAATTGGACCCGTTGCCTATCGTCTCATACTTCCACCCCACTTGCATAAAACTCATAATGTATTGCATGTATCTGTTTTACGTCATTATGTTGCTGATGAATCACTTAAACTAAATTGGAAGGAATTGTAGGTATCGGACGTGGGAACCCTCACAGTAGAACCGTTACACATATTGGACCGTAGAGTCTGACAACTCAGGAATCGTCTGGTAGACAAAGTTAAGGTCCAGTGGGACAAGTATAGTCCAGGATCTGCTACTTGGGAAGATGCTGAGACATTACAGCGAGACTATCCCTCACTATTTTGACCACCTCGAGAACATGTTTCTCAAAGGTGGCGTGTATGTAACACCACATTTTAACTTAGATAGCCAGGATTACCTAAGGCCTATATACTTTATTTTCTAGTCATAGTGAAACTATTAAGTGATACACTTAAATTTTAAATGTATGAACTTTTATGAATGATTAAATGTTATTGATGATGATGTATGTAATGCGATCTATTATGTGAATGTAAACTTTACGAATGTTTAAATGTTATTGATGATGATTTATATGATGCAACATATTGTGAGAATGTGAATCAAATGAATGTTTAAATGCTATTAGAATGATGTTGGATAGGATGCAATCTATTTTGGGTAAATGATAATCTTGTGAATGGGTGTCGAAATTGAATTATGGGATATTATGAGATCTATTTCTAATTGGAAAACTTTGATGTTAATTTATTAGTACAGGGATACCAAATTGAAATGATGATAGTATGAAATTACATGATGATAATGCATAGAAATGTATGAGTTTGTGTTACAGACTAATCTGTGGGTTATGGGCTATGAAATAGCCAAGGGATAATGATGATGAAAGTGGATATCAAGACCACTAACCGAGAAACATTATGGTATGAATATTGTATGTGAAATTTATATTGGTTGGGATGCATTGCTATGATATGTGGACAAGTGCATGATTTCAGGTGACGACACTGCCCAAAACTGAATAAACGATGACAAAACCTCTAGCAACACGGTGCTACTATATATTCCATTGTAGGGTGTGTACCCTAGTCCTGTTAGGAGGGGTGGAGGCATTTCCCACCGTGTATCCTCCATTGTAGGGTGTGGACCCTAGTTATGATTAGGAGGGGTGGAGGCATTTCCCACCGTGTATCCTTCGAAATCTGAAGTCATGGGAGGACGATGTTATTTCACGCTCTCCAAGATGTGTGATGATGACTGTTAGATGCCTGCTAGGGAAGCTTGGTCAAGATAGCGACACTTCCACTTATGGGTTCTATTTGGAGTTAGGTCAATATAGCTGACGCTCCAAGATAGTCTAGCAGAGGAAGGATATGAATGGATATGGAAGTACGTTAGGGAGGAAGGATGAGTAGTAATAGTTGAGACGGTATGGAGATTTGTCTTGTGGTGGAATTTAATTTTTTCCCTTGAAAAAAAAAAAGAGAAATGTGTATATATGAATATTCATTATTACGTAACTAAACCACATTTGTTTAAAATAAGATTGTT
Source organism: Picea engelmannii (assembly GCA_009831015.1). Lineage (NCBI taxonomy): Eukaryota > Viridiplantae > Streptophyta > Pinopsida > Pinales > Pinaceae > Picea > Picea engelmannii. Next base: position 422,800 of record ML778808.1, on the reverse strand, counting down.
GAACCAGATAATTGTAATTAAAGAATTTCTAAAACGATGATTGGTTGTTGTCTTTTATAAAAGACTAGTCTTGCTCACTGGATTGGATGCATACATAAATTACTAAAGGATGACAGTTTTGATTATTAGTACATGCACGAGATTTGCATGTACTAGGTACATATGCATTTCTTGTACATATACACTAGTATGTATGAGTTTTCTTGACTTACTTACTGATAATGTTGGTTAATTGTTATGAATGTGTCAACCGTGTTTCTTTTCCTTGTACCATAAGATACCTTAACTTTGGGACGAAGTTTCCTAAAGGGTGGGTGTATGTAACGACCTTGCTTAAATAGTTGTATATGATTATTAATTATAATTAATTTAATAATATAATTGTCATAAAAGATTAGCTAAACCATAATTATTTCTTAAAATAACATTAACTAATTAATTATTATTAATTAGTTATTCATGATTGTTAATGATTAATTTAAGTATTAATTAACTCATTTATTAATAAGGTAAATAAATAAAAGGAGGATAATAAATTATATTATTAAATTAATTTACGTACCCGATACGGGATAACATATTAACTACAAGGGATAATATATTAAATAAAGGGAATAAGGGGCATTAACGGGAAAGGATAAGAAGGTAATAAATGAGTTAGGTAGGGAGTAAAAGAGGTGGGGATTCGGTGAAGGAGGGATATGGAGGGGAAGGAGGTTGATAGGAGGTCATTCTACAAGAGACGGGAGAGGGATTTTGGGAGCTCTGGGATTTGCAGAGAGAGGTGGAGTTTTGGGAGTGGGATTGTATCAGTCGGGCACCAGGGTTGCTGTAGGTTTTGGGCACGTGGGCTAGGATATCCATATGATATCCTGGAGCTAGGAAGTACTTAGTTTGCAGGGAGGAACTAGGTTTTGGGTAGTGTTTTGCAGCAGCGGTCAAGGAGGCAAGCAGAAGACAAACAGAGGATTATTAGCATCAGACTTAGGTATTTATTTAAAATTATGCATTATTGTATTATGTTAAAAATTTTTTTTATTATTCATTGTAAAATTTAAGTTACGGAAGTTACTATTATGAAGATTATTATGTTTTTATGAAATTTTTGTCTTAATTTATTTAGTTTATGAAATAAATTGATGTAAAATCTATTCGGACCCTTACAATAACTCAAACCAATACAGAAAGTCCTCCCCAAGGGATGTGCCACTCTTCTTCTCCTCTCTCCAACTTCTAATTCCAACTTGCCTCATAAGAGAATGAGAAAGTGAGTGTGTCTTAGAAGTGAGGTGCTAGCCTCTTATTTATATCAATCTGGCATGTGTGAAGAGTCACCATATGGCAGGGCCGACCTGTCACTCTGGGTCGGTAAACCCACCTTTAGTTAATTCTGGGCCTTCCATTATAACTGTTGGGGCCGACTTCTTATTCTGTACTTTGTAATTGTCCGATGACCAATCCGCAAAAGAGGATTTGGTCCTTATAAAATTACTGACATGATTAATCCTCAATGGGGATTAATCTAATAACAATAACAATAATAATAATGACATGATTAATCCACAATGTGGATTTAATCCAATAATGAAATAATAATAAGAATTCTCCTCGCAGTTACATTATTTCAACACTCCCCCTTAATAAGAAGGGTATTCTTCATTAGAATTAGGTGAGAGAGGTCTACATCATCAGTGGCATATGGAGGACAGTATCGTCAATATCATCTTGAACAATTGTCTAACAAATTTATGAGTCATCGGAAGTTTTCTTCATCAACAACATCATCATTCTTCAAAAGAATGCTATCATCATCTGCATCAAACATGTATCAGTAAAAATGATACCTCATTACAGCACTAGGTTATCACATCACAGTACTACACTAGCTCAATGTCACAGCAGTTAAGCTTGTAGCTCAGTGTCAGTCACATCTTGTTTTATGTCTAACAACTAGGTCAGAAGCAAGTAATATCATCATCTCGCTTTACGTCTAACAACTAGGTCATAAGTGAAGAATCACAGCGTCATGCTTTACGTCTAACAACTAGGTCAAAAGCATGACTCATCTTCCTTTACGTCTAACAACTAGGTTAGAAGAAAGTAATATCATCATCTTGATTTAAGTATAACAACTAGGTCAGAAGTGAGGAATCACAGCGTCATGCTTTACGTCTAAGAACTAGGTCAGAAGCATGAATCATCCTGCTTTACGTCTAAAAACTAGGTCAGAAGCAAGGAACACATCAACATCTCAATTTATGTCTAACAATGAGGTCAGAAGCGAGGAATCATCAACGTTATGCTTTATGTTTGACAACTAGGTCAGAAGCATAACTCATCTTGCTTTACGTCTAACAACGAGGTCAGAAGCAAGGAACACATGACATCATGATTTACGTCTAACAACAAGGTCAGAAGCATGACTCATCTTGCTTTACGTCTAACAACTAGGTCAGAAGAAAGGAATCAACGACGTTATGCTTTACGTCTAACACCTAGGTCAGAAGCATAACTCATCTTGCTTTACGTCTAACAACGAGGTCAAAAGCAAGGATCACACAGCGTCATGCTTTACGTCTAACAACGAGGTCAGAAGCATGACTCATCTTACTTTACATCTAATAGCGAGGTCGGAAGCAAGGAATACATCTACTCCCCCTTTCAGGGAAGGTCCTTTCGGACAATACCAAGCTTATCTCGGAAGTGTTCAAACTTTACATAAGATAGAGGCTTAGTCATCACATCAGCAACTTGTTCATCCATGCTAATGTATTGGAGCTTCAAGGATCCTCTCTATACCATGTCGCAGATGAAATGATAGAAGATCTCTATGTGCTTTGACCTGTCATGGAACATAAGATTCTCTGTCATTTTAATACATCTTTGATTATCTCATAGAATCATGGTTGCTCTCATCTCCAAATCAAATAGGCATGTCAGCAACTTTTGAAGCCATATGCCTTCGCAGCTAGCAGAACATGCAGAAATGTACTCTGCTTCCACTATGCTGAGAGCAATACTATATTTCTTCCTAATCTGCCATGGGATCATAGTTGATCCCAAACTGAAACAACATTCAGAAGTGCTTTTTCTGTCAGCAACGCTTCCTGCCCAATCTGCATCAGTATATCCACTCAGAGTGAAGTCGTGATCTCCATCATAGTTGAGACCATAATCCATTGTACCTTTAAGGTACCTAATCACATGTTTTGCAGCCACTAAATGAACACATCTGGGCTCCACCAGAAACTAACTCAAGGTGTTCACTGCAAAACAAATGTTTGGTCTGGTGTTTGTCAGGTACATCAATGATCCAATAATCTGTCTGTACAGAGTGGCATCTATCAAATCTGATGAAGTATCGACCAACAGCTTCAGCTTCGCTTCCATGGGTGTATTCATGGAATTGCATTCTAGCATGTCGAATCTCTTTAATATTTTGACCATGTACCTCCCCTAGTTAAGGAAGATTCTTTCCGGACTCTGCCATACCTCAAGACCTAACAAGTAATGCATTAGGCCAAGGTCTTTCATTTCAAATTCAGCGACAAGTGTCTATTTACATTCAGTGATGAGATTTTCTTCTCCAGTTAAGAATAAGTCATCCACATATAGTAAGAGTATTACTGGTTCATTATCCATGATCTTGAAGTAGAGATTTTAATCTGCTTTACTCTTGGTAGATCCCAAGCTCATCAAGAAACTGTCTATACCGCCATACCAAGATCTGGGAGCTTGCTTCAATCCGTATAAGGCTTTCTTCAATTGACAGACATGAGACTTCATGTCTTCAACCTAAAATCGTTAGGGTTGCTCTATATACACTTCCTCTTCAATGACACCATTCAGAAAAGCTGTCTTCACATCCATCTGGTGCAGCTTCCATTTTATCTTGGCAACAAGAGCTATAATGGTTCTGATCGAAGTGTATCTAGCCACAGGAGCGAATTTCTCTTCATATTCGATTCCTTCCTTATGGAAAAAGCCACAAGCGACAAATCTTGTTTTATATTTCTCAATACTTCCATCAGCAGCATGTTTTATCTTGAAGAGCCATTTTGATGATACCACATCCTTACTTTTTGGTCTGGGAAAAATTTCCCATACATCATTATTTATTATGGATTGGTATTCCTCTGTCATGGCATTTTCCCATTCCTTCTTCTGGATGGACTCTTCAAAGCATGTGGGTTCCTCATCAAGTAGATTTCACATCAAAGCCGTGTAATTGGAGAATGGCTTTCGTCTCTTCACCTGTCTTGTGGTTCCTTCTGGAACACCATACTTCTCTCCATATTGAATAAGCTCTCTTGCCCAAGCAAGCTTTCTTTTATGGGAGAGGGTCATTTGAGGAGGTTCTTGAAATTCTGTGATATCATGATCTTCAGGAGTCTCCTCATCAGGGGAAGCTATGACTTCCCTTACAGGTTCTGCAACTCTGGAAAATTCCCTCATGGATTCTGTCATCCCGGGATTTACAGGTTCCTCTTCATATGCCTCTTCAAGCTGGCATCTTCTTGATTTCTTAAGTGAAGCTTCTTCATCAAAGTTCACGTCCCTGCTGATTTCAATATGACGGTGACCAGGTATGTATATTTTGAAGGCCTTGGATACCTCACAGTATCCCACAAATATTCCCTTCTTTCTGGAGGGCTCCAGCTTGTTTCTTTTCTCTTTTGGTATATGGATAAACACTGGACAACCAAATATTTTAAGATGGCTTACCTCTGGCTTCTTTCCGGTGAACATCTCTTATTGGGTCTTGAACCCAAGTGCTCTATGGGATAGTCTATTCTTCACATAAACAACTTCCATAGATGCTTCTACCCATAAGCACATAAAAATATCTTGATCGTGAATCATGGTCTTCACAACTTCCATAATCGTTTTGTTCTTCCTTTCAGCTACACCGTTTTGTTGGGGATTATACGGAGTAGTTAGTTCCCTCTTGATCCCAACATCTCTGTAGAAGCTTACAAACTCCTTCGAGGTATATTATCCTCCATTATATGACCTGAGTATCTTAATCTTTCTTTCGAAAAGATTCTCTATCAAGGCTTTTAATTCCTTGAATTTACTGAATACTTCATCTTTAAATTTTATGAAATATATCCAGGTCTTACAAGAGTAATCATCAATAAATGATACATATTATACATACCCGCTAATGGAGGATGATGAAATTGGGCCACACATGTCTGAATGGATGAGTTCCAATGCTCCTTTTGCTTTTTTGTCCCTCTTTGGAAAGGGGTTCTTTATGTTCTTCCCTTGCGCACATCCATTGCATGTGCCTTCCTGATCAACCTTGAGTTCTGGTAAACCTATGACAGCTTTGCATATGTATGGTAGCGTCTTGTAGTTGATGTGGGACAATCTTCTATGCCAAAGTTTGCATGAGTTTTCAATGGCATGGGTCATAGCATTTTCTAGGTGACCCTTTAGCTTATATAAACCATTTTCTTCACTTCTGATGACGATTTCTTCATTTAGGGTTTCTCCCTTAGCCCACATAAGAACTTCTACATCTATGAAGGAAACTCTATAGACTTTCTTGTCTAAAGATGATATGGAGAGTAATTTCTTCTTTAGGCCTAGTACACAGATTACATCCTTCATAGTTATTGAGTTTTCTGAATCTAGCTTGTAGTTTGATTCTCCTATTCCCTTAATGGGATATTGATAATCATCTCCAAGATTTACTTTCTGAGAAAACTTATTTTCTAAAATACAAGAGAGAGTATTCTTCTTACCCATCATATGCTTTGATGCACCGCTATCAATGAGCCATGTATCTTCTCCAGGTGATACAGATCCTGAGAGAGTTGAGATTAAGACATGGTCCTTAATATCTTCATAGGTGGTTCTTCATCTTCGGAAATGTGAGAATGTTGCCTTTTGTTCTTCCTCTTGTACTCTTCTTTTGTGATTGTTGAACTTATTTAATGGTTGCGATTCTCTATGAGATTCCCTTTTGAAGTAGGGTTTCTTCCTTCCTCCTTTTTTATGAGTGGATAGGGCTTGATCACTGTCCCTTGCTAGTAGTGCTTCACGGTTGGCTACCCTTGTCTCTTCTTGGGTGCATTCTTCCCATAGGCTTTCAAACTGTAGTTTTTCCTTTCTACCGCATACTGACTGGATGAAGGCATCCCAAGGTCTTGTGAGACCATTTAGGGTGGTTATTACAAATTCTTCTTCGTCGATGGTGTCTCCAATCGCTTTCAACTATTCTTTTATTTCGGAGATTTGGGAGAAATATTCTTGAATCATTTCTCCTTTCTGCATCTTGGTATTCTTCAACTGAGTTCTGAGATTCATCTTTTGACTGATGTTCTTTCCTTCATATATTTTTCTTAGAGAATCAAACATCTCATTCAAGTTTTTCTTTGACGATACATATGGGATCAGGTGGTCCTTGATTGAATCTGCAATGATTCTCTGAGCCCTGATTGAGTCCTTCTGATGCTTCGCCTTCTCTACGACATCTTCAGGTTCCTCCACTTCTTCTTTGATAAATTTTGATAGGTCATTCTCTACAAGGATCAGACTGATCCTATACTTCCAAGCATGAAAGTTGTCTATTCCTTCTAATTTCTCAACAAGCTTTGTGCTTGTAGACATCTTGTGCTTTTGGCAACAAAAAATGACCAAAAATTGAAAGTGCTTGAAATCAAGTTTTGATCTTACCAAGAGGTGCACTTGGCTGAGGCGAGTAGCCTAGTGTCTTCATATTTGAGAAAATCCAAATTTTACCCTATCAAATTTGATCTATGGATTTCTGGACTGGTCCTTCCGGTACTTCTGGTACTCTAGTACTTTTGGTACTTTTGGTACTGGTTTTCTGGTACTTCTGGTACTTTTGTGAAACTAGGGTTTCACTTTTCGGGAGATCCAACCATTGAAAAGGTGCACTCTAGGTGCCAAATTGATCCTTGGGGGAGGGCACAACTTTCTAGGATGATAGGGAGCTGAAAATACTCACTTTTGCAAAACCCTAATTTTGGGGTACGGTAACAGTGACATTTTTCCTCTTGCAAATTGTGCTTTCTTCAGGTTGGCTCTGAAACCATGTTAATGTTTATGCCATTATTATAGTTCTTTTCATTTCATTAGATAAGAGAATAATAAGAACAAGATCACTAATAAATACACATTCACAAGAGACACAACATTTATCCTGGGAAACCCTCTAGGGGAAGAAAACCCAGCAAAAATTTCCTTATCATAAATGGCTTATACAATGTTCAAGAGATAACTCAAACCAATATAGAAAGTCCTCCCCAAGATATGCGCCACTCTTCTTCTCCTCTCTCCAACTTCTAATTGCAGCTTGCCTCATAAGAGAATGAGCAAGTGAGTGTGTCTTAGAAGTGAGGCGCTAGCCTCTTATTTATATCAATCTGGCATGTGTGAAGAGTCACTATCTGGAAGGGCCAACCTCTCACTCTAGGTGGGTAAACCCACCTTTAATTAATTTTGGGCCTTCCATTATAACTGCTGGGGCTGACTTCTTATTCTGCACTTTGTAATTGTTCGATGACCAGTCTGCAAAAAGGGATTTGGTCCTTATACAATTACCGACATGATTAATCCTCAATGGGGATTAATATAATAACAATAATAATAATAATAATGACATGATTAATCCACAATGGGGATTTAATATAATAATGAAATAATAATAAGAATGCTCTTCGCAGTTACATTATTTCAACACTTACTACATCAAATATTGCAGTTGTGCACTTGGTGACTCCATTGATGTGAATCCATTGGCGACTCCACTTTTTCCACTGTGGATTATAAAGGTAGACACACGAGGTTTACTCCAAATTGACCTTTAGAAGCACATGATGTTTATTGTGAGAAAATTGTCAAAAAAGGAAAGGCCCTCTGAGAAGGTACTTGTACTGCAGAACCAGGTATTTCTAATGGTTTTCACTGTCCTCCTGTAGAAACTCCAATATCTGCTTCACATTCTTCTATTATACCATATGTTGAAGTTTCCGAAATTTTGAATTTTGAGAGTGTTCATGTTGATCTTTCCCCCTCTGGTCTTGGTTTGGAGGGAGAAATATTTGTAACTCCTATTTTCCCTGAAGTTGTACCATGGTTTTGACCCACCACCTCAGAATATTTTCCTACCTTGAGCTTTACCACCCCTCCTCCTATTACAATTACTACTACACAAAGAGAACCCCCTACTCCCTCAAGCCCTGTTGCCTTTTATTCAAATCCTTTGTTGTTTCCCTTTCCTCCCGGAAGCTCAGTTCCAGTCTCCCATGTTCGAACCCCATATCCTCCTAATTATCCTCCACCTATCATCCCTATGGCAGGTGCTAATCCTCCTAGAAATAGAATGGATGCCATAGTAGCTACTAGATATGCCCCCATGGTCTTGCCTCAGCCTCTTCATTCCCTCCCAATTGATGGCTACCTTAAGAAGTTTCCTAAGTTTACAGGGGAGGGAGATATAACCACAGAGGAGAACCTTGCATCTTTCTATAGTTATGCGGATAACTATGTCATAGTAGACGAAGATGTATAGATGAGGATTTTTGTTCAAAATCTTGATGGAGAAGATAGAAATTGGTTGAGAGCTCTGGCTCCTGGATCCATCGTTGGGATTGAGGATCTTGATGTTGTTTTCTTGAGACAATGAGTGAACAAAAATGAATTTATTTATTATATCATAGAGTTTGGGTCCCTAAATAGAAAAGAGGGAGAGTTTGTCTCTGACTTCTCCAAAAGGTTCAACAAGATGTACAATAAAATCCTTGTTGAGATAAAGCCTACAGAGGCCTCTGCCAAAATTACCTATGTCAGTTCCTTTGACCCTGACTTATGCCTCCTTTTAAGAGAGATAAGAGCTACTTCCTTGGATCACATGCAATATGCAGCCCTAGAAGTAGAGTCTAACATATTGGGAGTTGATTGACTCAGGAATAAGACTGATAGAGATAGAGGAAGGGGAAGATATGAAACCTAAAC
>ML778808.1:389454-413800 GCA_009831015.1 Picea engelmannii | reverse complement strand
CTCAAATGGATGAAGAAACCAAGTTACTAAAATCACTTTCAACTAGAATGGAAAGGATGGAATTAAAAAGGAAGCAGGCATACAAAAATACTCAAAATATTTATAATAGAGGCAAGTTCAGGAGGCCGAATAGCAATTCTCCTCAGATCATGCCAAGGGAACAAAGGGATAGAGATAGAAATGATCAAAAAATTCAAACACCTCTCCAAAAGAACCTTGTTACTGAGGAGAAGAGGGAGGAAGAAGAGCTGGAGCTTGTTTCTGAAATCCATTATGTTGGAGACACCTCCCTGTTTCCTCATATAACTCAATCCACATACGAGGAATCCCTCATGAATAGTCAAATAAATTATTTGAGTAAAGGGGAAAAGGCCAATAATAACCCAATTAAATACAACCTCAGATATAAGAAGAAAGAAGGGAAGTTTGATGTCCCTGATCCAACTCCCAGAGTACAGAAGCCTGCTAAAGATGCAGAAAAAACCAACAAAGAAAAGAAAGGTCAGAATTTCCCACCAATAGCCAAATACCATGTCCCATAGGTGAGAGAAATTATGAATCCCCCTTCCTCCTTTAACTTTGAGCATGAAATCCAGAAGATTAGAATCCTTGTACCCATTTCATATCTAGTTAAGCATGAAGACTTCAAAAGGTCCCTCTCTAAGCTATTGCAGCCCGAGACACATTGTCATTCCAGAGACTTAGTGAAACTCCAAGATGAAAATCACGCAGTCATTTTAGGTCCTATGGTAGAATACAAAGATGATTCATCCCCTCCATTCTACACATCCCTAAACATACATGATAAGGTGCTTCATAACTGTTTGATGGATTCTAGGGCATCTCATGATGCCATGCCCAAGAATTTCATGGAAGAACTCAGATTAGAAATCACAAAATCTTATCATGATTTATATTCTTTTGATTCGAGGAGGGTGCAATGTCTTGGGGTCATCAAAAATCTAGTGGTGACATTGTTCCATCTACCCATGAAAGGTGTGGTCCTGGATATTGTGGTAGCTGAAGTTCCTCCCAAGTTCGACATATTGTTATCAAGATCTTGGATAAAAAGAGTTGGGGGAACCTTGCAGATGGCCATCACATATGCTACCATTCCAATGTTCAGAGGGGATCATAGAATATTGTATAGAGAAGCTTAGTTGTCCTACACTATCAATGATGAAGAGGACCTCACCAATCATCCTATCTTTGTCCTAGATACTGATTTAGGATCCATCTTATTGCAACTGACCAATGCCCCTGAACCCCCTCTTGAGATTAGAAAGTCCATTAATCTCAGTGAATATTCTCCTCCAATTACCTCTATGTGGAAAATGTTTTTCGATGGAGCCTCTTCTAGAGAAGGTGCTGGTGTTGGACTGGTTTTTGTCTCACCTTGTCATGAAACCATATCTCTATCATACAAATTAGAGTTTGAAACTACCGATAATGTGGCAAAATATGAAGCTCTTTCTTTAGTTTTGAGGGTTGCAAAGGATATGGGAATTGAAGAGATAACAGTGTTAGGGGATGCAGAGTTGATTGTCCAGTTGATCATAATGGATTATCAGGCCAAGAACCCTCAGCTCAGAAGATACATAAATGAAATGCGGGACCTAATTGACAAATTGTTCTTGGGCTTCAACATTTAATTTGTTCCCAGATAAGAAAAAGTCATGGATGATTCTATGGCTGTCTCAACAAGCCAGTTTAGGATCCCACTTCCACCTATGCTTAGATGTGATGTTGAGATTAGATATAGGCCCTCTGTACCTGATAATATCAAGCATTGGAAGGTGTTCGAGGATGATCTTGAAATCATAAGTTTTATTGAGTCAGTTGATGAGTTATTTGTATTACACATTGATCAGGATCATGATTCCAAGGGTTACCCTCCCCCTGAAGTAATTTTGAATAAAATTTCTAATCACCATATTGTTCAACTGCCTAGAAATCACATTCCAAAGGGACTGGTTCCTCTAGAAATATTGTTCGATGGGAACAATTTGGCAGTAAATCTTAAAGGCCCAACTGAGGATGCTAATGTAGCTGAGTGCAACATTGGTACATAGGAGGATCCAACATATGTTAAGTTGTCAAGCATCCTGTCAAGGGAGAAGAGGGTTGAGTATGTTGAGTTATTAAAATAATTCACTGATGTGTTTTCATCGACCTACGAAGACCTCAGAACATATGACACTAGCGTCATTGAGCTTAAGATCCGGCTGAAGGAGGAAGCAAAACCATTTAGGTAGAAATTAAGGAAAATAAATCCTATGTTGATGCCTATTATGGAAAGGGAGGTAAAAAAGATATTGGATGCCCAGATCATTGTCCATTTGAGATATTTTGAATGGGTGGCCAACATGGTCCTAGAAAGGAAGAAAAATGGAGAAATTAGACTATGTGTCGATTTCATAAATTTGAATAGAAGATCAAAGAAATACAATTACCCCTTGCCAAAAATGGAACACATATTACAAAGGGTAACTAGTGCACGAAGGATATCCATGATTTATGGATTTTCGGGATACAACCAAATGTCAGTCATGTCTGAGGACAGATAAAAAATAATCTTCACCGCTCTTTGGGGTACATTCATGTATGCCAAAATTCTCTTTGGCTTGATGAACAAAGGAGAAACCTTCCCATGAGCCATGGACATCGCCTTCATTGGAGAAAAGGATAAATTTGTGGTTATCTATCTGGATGACATAACAGTCTTCTCCAAGTTCGATGAAGAACATTTCTCTCATATAAGAAAAGTTTTTCTGAAATGAAGAAAGTTTGGTCTCTCCCTAAATCCCAAGAAATCATTATTTTCTATGCAGGAAGGAAAATTATTGGGGCACATAGTATCAACTGAAGGCGTTAGGATCAATCCCACCAGGGTAGAAGCTATTCAAGCCTTATTGCTTCCGAGATACAAGAAATAAGTTTAGTCCTCTATGGGTAAAATTAACTTCCTAAGAAGGTTTGTTTCAAACCTCGTTGAATTGGTGAAGCATATCACATCCATTCTCAGGAAGGGGAATGAAGTGAAATGGACTGTTGGGACTAGAGAATCCTTCAACAAAAATAAGAAGGCACTAAATGAGTCACCTGTGTTGATCAGTCTTGATTATTCCAAGGATTTCTTGATATTTTCCTTTTCTTCATGTGATACAATAGCATCCTTGTTGTTGCAGAAGAATATTGAAGGGATGGAACAAACTATTTCCTTTTTCAGCAGAGCATTGAGGGATGCAGAGACCAGATATGACATCATGGAGAAGAAGGCCTATGCCTTGGTGAAAGCTCTCAAATATTTTAGGGTCTATGTTCCGCATTCAAAAATCATTGCATATGTTCCTTCATCTTCTGTAAAGGAAATTCTCATTCACCCTGACATAGATGGTAGAAGGAGCAAGTAGATTGCCAAAATCCTCGAATTGGATCTGGAAATAAAACCCACCAAGATAATTAAAGGCCAAGGTTTAGCCAAGTTGTTGGTTGAATCTAATTGTAAATATTTGAGGGTTAAATTCATCAACACTTGCTCAGAAAACCATCAGGATTAAATGTTTGATAAAGGTCCTCTGGACAACCCTCCATTAGTAGGATGCACCTAGTACAAAGATATTATAATTTGCGGCCTCCAGATGGTATGGGAAGGAGAAAGGAAAGAGATTTAAACATCAAAGAAATCAGATACTTCCTTATTGACTAGGTCTTGTATTGGAAAGACCCTGTAGGAGTGCTTCTGAGAAGTCTAGACCCACAGGAGGGCCAAAGGATTATGTTTGATTTTCATAGAAGCCTATGTGGGGGGAATCATTTTTGTAAAACCACATCTTACAAAATACTCAAGGTTGGGTACTACTAACCTACATTGTTCATTGATGTCTATGTGAAAGTCAAGGCTTGTATAAAATGTCAAAAATTCTCTAGAAAGCAACAACTCAAGTCCCTGCCACTTAAGCCTTTAGTTGCTCCAGGTCCCTTTCAGCAGTGGGGCCTAGATTTTATTGGAGAGATTCACCCTCCTTCAAGTGGTCAGCATAGAAGGATATTAATTGCAACATATTATTTTACCAAGTGGATATAAGCTAGCACCACAAGGAACACTTCTCATAAGGTGATCATTGGTTTTTGGAAGGATATTATAATAAGGTTTGGTTGCCCGACCAGAATCATCACTGACAACACTGCATCCTTCAAAGTTGAACCATTGATCAGGTTTTGTGAGAAATTCAGAATTGCACTAATTCACTCTACCCCCTATCATCCCCAAGGCAATGGATTAGTGGAATCCTCTAACAAAATCCTGGTAAATATCATCAAAATATTTCTAGAGGATAAGAAGAAGTCATGGGATGAAAAGATCAATTTTTCTCTATGGGCTGACACAGTGACAACAAAAAGATCCCTGGGTATCTCCCCTTTCCATATCATATATGGGATTGAAGTAGTGCTTCCTTCTCAGCTCGCCCTGTCTATGGTAAAGTTCTTCGAAGACTGTTAGGAAGAGCATGATGACATGGTCAGGAGGATACATTAGTTGGTCGAGGTGAAATAGACCAAAGAGAAGGTGAAAGAAGAAGCTTAGGACCATCAGCGAAGGATCAAGGAGGCTTTTGTTAGGAAATAAATAAAAGAGGATTTCAAAATGGGAGATATAGTGCTCAAATGGGATGTGCCCAGATAGGACAAGGGAAGGGATGGTAAATTTGAAGCCCTTTGGATCAGCCCCTTCAAAATTTATGAAGTGTTTCCAAATAATACTTACAGGTTGCACAATTTGGAGGGAGATGAGGTTTTTGGTGGACCTATAAACGGGAACTTCTTGAAAAAAAGTTTTGTTTGAAGCCACAGTCGACGTCCCATCATTATAAATACCATATTTTTTTTATGTTTATTTATTTTAGTTTTAAATAGAAGACTCCATAACCCAAAGGAAGGCACTAGAGGTTCACATTCTTGGCAACTCCCAGGGAGCATGCCTTCCCCCATGGAGCCTAGTTTTATCACATAATATTGCAAATGACTCAGGGGTTCATGGCTTCCACCTAAGTATGAAAATTTTTCCTGTATCTCTTCATTTTTCAGACCCAACCGTCAGTTGTTCCTCTCGGCTTGTAGTTTTTCTTCAGTTCGCCTTCATCTATTTGATCAACCTATTTTTCCTTGTCGACTTGCCTAAAAAGTATCGACCCTAAGAATTTATGTTTTCCCTAAGGTCGATCACTCCTCTCTTTATCCCTATATTTGATCTTTTGTTCCTAAGCCCTCTGCCATTCATTTTAGTAATTGTTCAAAGGTCGTAGTCATGAGAAGCAAGCGCAACACTTAGAGCAGTCTAATATGAACTCAAATCAAGTGAGCGAGAAAGTTTAGTGTTCAAAAAAGGAAAGCGAGTGTGGGAATCAGGAGTTCTAGGTTCTTGTTGTAAAGGTGCATTCATATCCAAAAACCCCGAGATGCGAAAATTCAATGGCTTTAATCTGAGTCGTCCAAATTAAGTGATATGTGGTGGAGGATTGACTTTTCGCGATTTCATGAATTGGGAAAGTAAGAGGGAAGATTTGTGAAGGTTTGCGAAGCGCTAAGTACTAGAATGATTTGGACCATCCGATACAGAGAGATGCATGTCACCCGATCTGAGCAATCGTGATTTTGTGACCCATACGTTTGAGCATGAAGTATAACATGAAATCGCAAAATGCAAAATCATGACGCACCTTAGAGTTGGACCCGTGGTCACAACCCGAGGTCATATGGAAGTGGGGTTGAATGAATGGCAAGCACCCGATTGAAAGATAGACAACTGAAGTTATTCGAGGAGACGATCATGTCCATTAGGATCAAAGGAGATCCAATCATTGATCTCGATGGGTCATTTCGTGGGATTGAGCATCAGAACATTGGAGATCAGGGGGAGTGAAAACTCCTGAAATGTGAAACCCTGAAATATCATGCAGGATAAGCATGAGGTCACGACCTGCGATTGCAAGGGGTGATGAGAATAAGCTATGTGAAGGCTGGAGCACCTGAGTTCGTTACAGAAAAAACATTGTGTGGCCTCAAGGCACCAGAATTGTCTGAAAGGGATTGTGAGTTCTCCTGGAATGTCCATGGGTGTCAATCCTCATCCTGATCCCAATAAAAGGAGTTAATCAGAATGAAGAAGGTGGTTGAAATCTCGTCTCACCACATAAATGGAAAGCATGTGAAACATGGTCATGGAGGGAAGATAGTCAACCCAAGGCCCCCCTGTCAATAGATTTTCCTGCAAAGCCCATACCGATCCAAGATCGCATTTGACAATAGAAGATGCAGGCACCAAGCCTAAAATGTAGTGACCAGAGTGTGATTATGAAGGGAGCAAGATTCTTTGAGTATATATACTCAATTTTTATATTTTTTAAGGGTAGATGGTAGAGAAAATCTCTCGAATTATAAAGTTTTAATGAACTCTGTGGTTATTTGGTTATGTATATGCATTTGAAACTTCTTGTTTAATGACAGTTAGCTTTCTTACTCCCTCTTGTTTCCCTCTGATGCTAAAAGAGTTCATGATTGACTAATTCACTTGAATTATTGTGACTGGATTATGATGAAATATTGATTTGATTCCTTTTAGTTTCTTCAAGGTTTAAATTTGATAAGTTATTGTGTTTAAATTGTTCCTCCTTGGGCTGCTGAAAGACTTGATGTCCTTGGCAGACCTCTACATTTTCTCACCGAAGTATTCCCCCTACTCACCCTTACTACAACTTACTGTCTAAATTTAAACTAAGACCTCACTTTCTTGTGCATATCAGACCATTTTTATGAGTTAAGAGGATATTTTGTTGAGACTGCGCCCATTTGACCTTTTTATAACCAACCTGTGAAAATTTTTTTTGATGTGTATCGGGCTTGCCTTTCCCGCAATATGAAGGGAGACTTCTCGTGCTAACAGAGGGTTTCATTATGTTTGGCCTTGATGGTCGTCTCCTCACAGTCATTGTAACCACACCTGATTGTATTTGGTTTTATGGGTTTGTTGTGTATGATTTGAAACACGTTTGGTCACTACATATCATTTATCCACCTAGTTGTGACTTATTTTTTATTGGTATCCAAACAGTTGGTTATGGGTGGCTATTATGCCAATAATCTTTCTTTAGGGTTGATTGGTATTACCTAGGCTCTACATTTCTATCAACATTATTTGGATTTTGGGGAAAACCACGAGGGTTATGCCTCTACGTTTTGTTGATGTTGGCTACTAGCCAGTAAGAAACCTCTTCTCCTCAGCCTCATGGTATACCCTACTTGGTGTCGAAATGTCACCCTATCTTGCAAGCTAAGGGTTTTAAGGCTTATTTTTCCACTTTGATTGTCTTGAAGAATCCCACCTACTATTTATGTAGTTGACCTCTAGCCTCCCTGTGTTTGTCTCCATCGAACAAACCCTTGGTTATTTTGTTCATTAGTTGTAGAGCCCGATTTTGATAAACTGAACAAGTCACACCCTATCGTGCATCATGTTGATTGTCATAAGTTTGTTTGAGTGGTATTGAAATCGTCTTTCATCATTGTATCATCTCTATTGATCGAGTTGATTAAAGATTTGTAATTAGAAATGATAAGTGGCATACATTCACTACCTCCTTTTATTGTAACAGTTGGATTAATAACTCAACATTTTTATGAATGGTTTGATTGGGAGTAATTGGAAATGTACAGGGACATAGATTCCTTCTTTGCATTATGCATTGGTTTGTGTGTTCCCTACAACGTGGTATAAATTGAAGTGATGGTTTTTGTTTTTGTGTGTTTAATTTTCCAGATTAGGATTATTGCAATTTGAAGTATTGATAACTATGGCCTAGTTGTCTACTATGTATAATTTAAAGACATCGTGCATCATTTTATTTTATTGCAACATCAAAGTTGAGCACAGGGTTTTTTTGTTTTTTTGGTTAATTGGTCCGGACCTTCTTGGCAACAGGATTAACCTTTGGATTGAGAAACCATGACTTAAGGGCATCTAAGCCATCAAAATCACTTGGGGATCACACCTAGCCTGAGCCACACCAACCCTTAACATGGTTGGATTTTTTGTCCCCACAGGTTTCGAACCAGTGACTTTTCAACACAGAGTGCCTTAACAAAACACTCTGTCACCGACTGTCCTACACCTTGGGGATGAGCATAGGGGTTTTAGTAGTACGGTTTCATTACAAATTTAATTGTTAAATTTGTTAAAGGAATGAATCGAGAATGCTTAAAAAGAGTCTACTCGACTCAGGAAAGACCTGTGTTTGTGTTGATTTGAGAAATTAATTTATGGGCAATGGTTAATGTTTTTATGCTGAACATAGTTGGATCAGTATGATTGTGTTTTAATTTGATTTTTTTTTAAATATAAAAGGGAAGGAGTTGAAAAGAAACAAAATTCTTTTAACAAGATAGGTGAAATTCATGACGATTATGAGTATGATTATTCTGTGTTAATTGAATTTTTTTAAGGAAATTGAATGTGGACTGTGAACAATTTTTAACACACAGTAATGGGTTAATTTACCACAATAATTGTTTAATGTATTCTTTAATAGTTGTATTGAATACATAATTGTTTTTATGGATTACTTAATTGATTTTTCGAACAATATCCTCTCTTTTCCCCTACCATTATTTCACTTTTCGCTAATTACAATTCCCCTCATGTTCTCATTTTCACTATCCACTTCCTATTCCTAAAATTTAATTATAGTTAAGATAAGGTTTTTATTATGATCGTTAAGGAATCACAGGGAAGAATTATAGTGATATATTCATTTGGTTATGACCCAGTTGATTGTTTTACTTCTGTGACCTGTAATCATGCTCTTTTCCCCCTCATTTTAACATTTTTTGCTCAATAATACCCCTCGCATATACCAGATCCTCTTTTCACCCCCTGCTCATTAACGACTATTAAATGATTGTATGGACTTGGAGTAATTGGAAATGTACAAGCACAGATATTCCTTCTTTGCATTATGCATTGGTCTACGTGTTCCCTACAGTGTGGTATAAATTGAAGTGGTGGTTTTTGTTGTTGTTGTGTGTTTAATTTTCCTAATCATGATTATTGCAATTTGAAGTATTGATAACTATGGCCTAGTTGTCTACTGTGTATAATTATAGACATCGTGCATCATTTTTTTTTATTGCACCATCAAAGTTGAGAATGGGGGTTTTAGTAGTACGGTTTCATTGCAAATTTAATTGTTAAATTTGTTAAAGGAATGAATCGAGAATGCTTAAAAAGAGCCTTCTTGACTCAAGAAAGAGTCGCGTCTGTGTTGATTTGATAAATCAATTTATGGGCAGTGGTTATTGTTTTTATGCTCAACATAGTTGGATCAGTATGATTGTGTGTTCATTGGATTTTGCTTTAAATATAAAAGGGAAGGAATTGAAAAGAAACATAATTCTTTTAACAAGATAGGTGAAAGTCATGACGATTCTGAGTATGATTATTCTGTGTTAATTGAAAGTTTTTAAGGAAATTGAATGTGGACAGTGAACAATTTTTAACACACAATAATCGGTTAATTTACCACAATAATTGTTTAATGTATTCTGTAATAGTTGTATTGAATACATAATTGTTTTTATGGATTACTTAATTGATTTTTCGAACAATATCCTCTCTTTTCCCCTACCATTATTTCACTTTTCGATAATTACAATTCCCCTCGCGTTCCCATATTCACTATCCACTCCCTATTCCTAAAATTTAATTATAGCTAAGATAAGTTTTTTATTATGATCATTAAGGAATCACAGAGATGCATTACAGTGATATATTTATTTGGTTATGATAGTGTTGATTGTTTGACTTCTGTGAGCTGTAATCATGTTGTTTTCCCCCTCATTTTAACATTTTTTGCTCAATACAACCCCTCGCATATACCAGATCCTCTTTTCACCCTCTGCTTAGTAACAACTATTAAACGATTGTATGGATTGGATTGCATGAGTCTGATATGTTGGTGAGCCAAATTTTATTTCATATTTTAAAAGCGTTGTCATGTATGGTTGTTAAATAAACTATTTGCTAATAAATTATGCATACAAGAATGATATTTTTCAGCAGAGGTAGCCATGGCAGAGGTAAGTGAGGAAGAGATAATTGGAATAGGGGCCCTAGAAGGCCAATATTCTCTATACACTTTGATGTTGTAATATCCCTAAGGCCGAACCCAATTGTAAATGTAAATGAAAATGTACTTAAGTTGGTGAGTTGTCTTGATATCATTCTATATGCACATTTCATGGCATAGTGTGCACATGTACTGCACAGTAAAATGAGGAACTGTGCACATTTTTTGGATACATCGCATAGAAACTTGAGTGCAGGTGATATTGAGGCCAAGGAGCCTTTGTGTATATGCTATGTTTATAGGCTAGTGAGCAAGTTATTATAAGCTAGGATGTTTATGTTTTGATTAGGATAGAGAGCCTAGATGTTAAAGGCCAGTGCGCATGTTTTTATACATGTCTCATATTTAATATAAAATACATCATTGCATGCAGACTGACCATGATAAAAGATATGGGGGACTAAACTCCACTGATTAGGGAGAGGGAGGGACCTAAAAGTTAGGGAAAAAGGGATAATATAGGGAGCTTAAGACAAAAAGGAATATTATATTAATATTTCTTAAATATAAAGTATGGACAATTATTTCATCCTAAGTTCTAAAGTTGGGGACAAGTGGGACAAAGTAGCTCCCAACATGACGAGTGTCAAGTTGGGGACATGCATACATGATGTTGGGGCTTAGCTCATTTCCATCATCTTTTCCATCATTCTTGCAATCAATGAGTCATCCAGTCAATCATCCATGAGCATGCATACACCCATAGATCCATCTTTCATACCTTCATGATTGTACCTTAACTTGTATCCATAGGGATTATGTGTCGGTGTATCTGGTTAGCTTGGGAGCTAGACTGAAGAAGCAGGTTGTCAGGCCCGTGGGATATTGAAGAGGAGGGTTGTCAGGCCCATGAGCAATTCTTTGGGTGAGATAATTGTTGGGAATTGATTTCTTGAAGGTGCTAAACTACAGCTACAGTTCTCTAAGACTTCTTGTTCAGCTTGTTGTTGAAGCTTGAAGAGGAAGTGGGGTAGCCGAAGGACTGTTGAGAAGAGAAGGGGCACACTTCTTGGGTGGGACAAGAATGTGAGGAATGAGGGACTGTAGGTTGTTAGTTGAGTTAGCACCTGAGACATAGTATTTCCTTTTGTCTATGAGCCTTTATCCTAGTTAGGAATCCCTTTACCCTGGTGGAGTTTAATCCCATCTCGGGGGTGAATCACTATTGAGAGTGATGAACAATGTGGTCTAAGGATGGGAGGTTCGTGGAAGGTCTGTAAATAGTTGGTGACATTCTTACCAAGATAAGTTCCAATTGTGTGATAAATTTACATACTGCATTGTTATTTATGTGCTTATTCTTATGGGTTATCATATATGTCATTATAACTGTGTTTATTTTTATGGGTGTTTCTTGTATATGCTGCATGTATATGATTACTATTATTTCAGCGTGAATCCGTGTATTTACAGATGTATTTGTATGTTTACGTTTTCTATATAATGCTTTTGCAAGAGTTCTATGTGTATATATTTTATTTGCATGGAGTTGGAAAAATTTATGTAGCATAGCTTAGTTGGATACTAGGTATGTTAAAGTATGTTCTGCAGAGAGAACAATAAGAGTTCTTTGGTGTAGTGTAGTTGAGCATGGATGGTCGAGGATGCTACAGATGTAGACTCGCAAGAGTTAGGCCATCTATTTCAAGTTGGGTTCTTTAACTGGATTAAGCAAGGAAAGGTCCAACCTAGGCTAGAAAGGCCTCCCTTCCAAGCCTCACAGGTCACTGGTATCCCTGTGCTTCTTCATGTCTCATTGCAACTCGAAGTTCCCCAAAACAATGGATGGGAAGATATTTTCCAAATGGCAGTCTCCTAACGTCATGGTTGGCCTAACTTGTCTGTACTTCCTCCCCCACCTATCAGTCAAATTTTGCAAGCTACCCCTGACCACTCACTAGTTTATCCTTCCCATGCAAGAAAATGGTTAAAAATCAAGTCCCACCATGCCCCTGACAAAGGAAAATCCATTGCTTCCCCTTCCCCACCCTCAAATGACTATCATAAATCTGTGTCTTCTTGCATGCATTTGAGAGATGATTTCCCTCATGTGATCAGTGAGATTAGGCCTAAAATCTCCACACAGCCTAAGCAAAATTCAAAGAGATCAAAAGGTGACAGTAGAAACAAGGGAAAGATCACCTCCCAGAGTGGAAAATATGGATTTTAATTTTTTTATTTATTAATTGTTGAGAACAGTTGACTTCAGGAATTTTGGACAACACACTATTTGTTTTGGATATATGGGTAATATATTTTTAGAAATAATTTCAATTATCATTGAGATAAATTGTCAAATATGAATGTGATGATGGGAGTCACAAGGAGGGATGTTTATTTTGATTAAATAGTTGTGTTATGGTTGTTAAAAACTAAAGGGAGTCACAATGTGTCCCACCTACTAGTTATTATTTATTTAAAAATTCTTATTATGATTTATTACTTTTCCCCTTTAACTAAAAAGTTTGTTTAATTTTAGTTAACTTAACTAAGGAAGTAGTTCAACTACTTCAACCAGTTCTAATTTTCTTAAAGGAAAACGGAAATGGAGGAACATAGGGAGGATAGAAGGAGAAGCATACTAAGGTTTTCTCTTTGAGTCTTTATTGAGATAATTCATTTTTCATTCATTCCTTAATTCATTAGAAGACTAATTATTTTTTATGATAGTAGGGTCCTATTGTAGACAATAAGATTCAGGGTTGAATTACATCATTCAGACACTTGTTTTTTAGAGGTGTTGATCTATCTTTGATAGTTTGTGTAGACTTGTGTGTTTGTAAATTAGATTTCATGACTGACAAAGGATATTATGTAGAGTCGAGTGGGAAACAATCTGTGGCAAGCTGATCCATGTTTTAAAGTTCATGTTTTTTCTTTTTATCAGAAGTCTTTTGGTATGTTTCATTAGGGACATCTAAGTTTGACTTTGGTCCAAAAGTTCCTCAGGAAATGTTGTAAAAAGAACAATTATTTGATGAATTGGAATGAAATAAAGGATTTCTTTATGTCTCATCTGTTTTGATTATGGGCTTGGTGTCTTTACTTCTGTCACAATATTTATTTGAGCATCTGATATGTTCATAAAATTACATAAATAATGATTTTTTCAGCAAGCTTTTATTTATAAAAAGAGAGCCTAAGCACTTGTAAACAATACTCGTGAATTAGGATACCAATGTTTATGTCTATAAACAAAGGGTGATATTCCCCTCTATCTTCCTTTAGCCAAGCGGGATCTGAAAATGTTTGAGCAAGATCATTTCATATATTTTCGTCAACATTTATTTGGCAACCATACTGGGGATATCTTCAATATCTCTCTGGTTAATGTGTATGCTTGATTAGCATCGAATAAATATTTTTTTTTCTAATATTGATTATTTGATTGTTTTATTTCTTAATGACTGTGTCTATTGCAAGGAAACCCAATATTGACTCCAATCTTCAAGATCATACCAACATTGCTTTGAATTTGTTCAACACCATTTTAGACACTGCCAATACTCGGGCTGAGCTTAATCATTTATGGGAAGAAATTGAATGAGATATTATTGCCCAAGAACGTTGGGAAGCTAGACATAGATAGACTAGAAATCAACAGTAACCTTCTTGTTCCTTCATCTTTGGCCTTCCTTTCAAGTCCTTAGACTCTCGTGTTTCTAGGATAAGAAGAGGCTTATCACCCAAAATTAACCTGATTGTTGAAATAGGAAGAAGGAACAGTGTGTTATCAACCCAACAAATTTCTCTATGGAGAACCTTGTTTGATTCATCTAGTTCATCTTTCTCTCCCTCACCTATCATCCACAAGGTGGCATCTAGTGGTGCCTTTGGTGGCACCGGGAGTGCTTCCTCCTCTCAATATTCAGTTTCGTCAGTGATTAGTAACTTATATATACACCATATTCTTGTCCAATCTACCACAAAACCCACCAAAGTCATTAAAAATTATGGGATTTTTTAGTTTGAAGAAGACACCACAAACACGCCATGGCATGTTTTCTCTCCTCTTAGCCTAGCACCTACTACTGATCCACTTCCTAAATTCAAAGAGAATCTTCTTAGGTTTTTAGGGAATAACACTATCACTACAAATGAACACCTGGTGGAATTTTCTAATGATTTTCACAACATAGGAGCCAATGACAACGATACTTTCATGCACTTATTCATCAATTCCTTGGAAGGAAAGGTTGCGGCTGATTTCTTTGACCTCCCTGCTAAGATTATGTCTACTTGGGAGGAGTTAGTTTATTGTTTCAATTCCACCCATAGGCAATCTAAAATCCAAAATAAGAAGTTATGGGAGTATCATAACATCTCTTATAAAAATGGTGATAGCATCAAGTCATTCAACTTGTGTTTGACTAAGTTATAGAATTAAATCCATGAGATCATTCGACGTCATAACCAAGCCACTTTCATGCATTACTACAATGCATTACCTTACCCCTATCATCATAGGTTTGAGGAAAAATACATTGATAACCTCGGTTCCACTCTGCATACTTGTTTAGAGTATGAATAACAACTTGAAATAAAAGGTATTCCTTAGGGAGAATCAATTAAAAAAATAGGCATGTCTTCCCTCTTACAACTAGTCCAAGACATGAATAACCATATGATAGTGTATGAGAGAAAAGGAAATGTTTCCCCTCTCACCCCTGGAGCTTCATCCTCTTCTTCGACCACCTTTACAAATCCAATTGAAAATAATTTTCAGCGTAAAGCTATCATGCCTCAAAGTTGGTGTAACTTTTGCGAGGAACACCACAAGGAAGCCATATGTGAGGTAAGGAAGAGTGTCAGAGATATGATCTTTGGTAAAATACCAGAAACTACCATAGATATCCTATATTTTGTAAATCCAGAAGATGTCATGATCATCAATACTGGGAACAAATCCTACGCTCCTAAAGGAAAATATTATCCTCACTGCAATTCTTCTATCCCAATATCATGATCACCAGTTGGTACGGTTAAGGTTCCTAAGGTTCCCGATAGTCAAGAAAAAACTTCCCCTCTCCCCTCTTTCGAATACAATATTCTGAATCATTTGGCCAACATCAAAGTAGATGCAAGCCTTCTGGACATGGTTGTTATCCCTGAACAATAGAGACATCTAAAACAATTCATGGAAGGAAAATATTTAATTGTAGCCAACCTCTCTGAAGAGATAAATGAAGAGGATTCGTCTACAAATAAAGTAGATGTACATAACTTTAGATACCCTGTAAAAAATCCCCCTTTTATATTTCTATAAAGATTATGGATAAGATCACTCATTGTTTCGTCATTGATGGTCATTTGGGACCAAGTCTGATGTCGAATATTATTATGGAAGAGATAGGATTGTCTTGCACAAATGAAAAATCCAGGAGCATGCTCTCTTATAATAGTCTACAATAAACAACCATAGGTGATATTAAATATGTGACCTTAGTTTTGTGCACACACCCTGAAATAAGGACAACCCTTAGCATTAAAGTAATTGATATGCCATTAAGAAATTACTCAATCATCTTGGGAAGAGATTGGAAAGCTTTGATAGGTGGATACCTCTCACTTGACAGGACACACTTATCTATTCCTGGGAATGGTAAAAACATTATAGTCCTTAGAGAGGGAAGGATTTCGACTTACATAGAAATTGTCCCACCAAACTATATCGAAGAAGACCTAGGGGTGAATTCCATCTCTGTTGAGAAGGATAGCATTCCCTTGCAACAGATTGATTTAGATGATGGTATGTGGCAGATGCACTATGATGGT
This sequence comes from Picea engelmannii, assembly GCA_009831015.1. Taxonomy (NCBI): domain Eukaryota; kingdom Viridiplantae; phylum Streptophyta; class Pinopsida; order Pinales; family Pinaceae; genus Picea; species Picea engelmannii. The sequence goes on along the minus strand of ML778808.1, from coordinate 397,844 downwards.
TCATGCTCTAGTGAAGGTAACAAAGCTGGCATAATATTGTACTTTCCAATGGGGAAAATTCATAATTTTTCTTATAGGTTGGAGTTTGCTTGCACAAATAATGTCACTGAATTTGAAGATTTATTACTATGCATTGAAAACTCCTATAATCTTGGTTGTGGTCACCTTTCATTTTTTGGATATTCTGAGCTTGTTGTGAACCTTGTACATAATATATACTCTCCTAGCAATAATTTGATGAAACGATATACCCAAACTTTTTTATTTCTTATTTAAAACCTATTATCTTTTAACATCTCTCATGTTAAGAGGGAATTGAATTCAATGGCTGATCGGTTAGTTGTTTTTGCAGCCTCTCCTAATCGACAACTTCCACCACACAGACCTGATTGTACCTTTCAATCTCTATATCGTCCACATATCCCTGACAATATAGAATATTGATGGGTCTTCCCTAGTGATGGGAGCATCTATTCTTTCATTAAAAGTGAACCTTATAATCCCAAGTAAATTATATCCATAAAAGATAACAAGATTCCTAAAGGCTTGACTCCTCTAGCGAGTTCATTTTCATCGAGTGATGTATGCGATAAAGAGAAACGAAAAGAAGAGGAGTCGAAAAGGAAGGTGGGTGAAACCATCTCCTTGAACATTGGGACACCCAAGTCTCCAAAGAATGTTAAGATAGATGCCCAATGTTCTAATGAAGAGAAAATGAAGTTTTTCAAGTTAATTAGTGAATTTCAAGATGTTTTTTCTTGGTCTTATGAGGATATTTGTGGTTTTTATCCTGGTATTATACATAATTCTATCCCCATCAAGGAAGGAATAAAAACAGTTAGGAAAAAACAAGGACCTATCAACCCTGTACTGGGAGAAACTATTCGAAGGGAGTTGGAAAAAATCTTGAAGGCTGTATTCATACTTTCGGTCAGGTACCCTGAATGGGTTTCCAAATTGGTTTCTGTTCGGAATGTCACTATTCATATTATATTTTGTGTTGATTTTCATACATTCAATCAGACTATTACAAAAGATAACTTTCCTCTTCCTAACATGGAAATGATTTTGTAGCAAGTCGCAAGGTCACAGATGATGACCTTAATTGACGATTTTTCTTCTTACAATAAAATCAAGATAAAAAAGGCAGATGCATACAAAACCACCCTTATTACTCATTGGGGTACGTTGACTTACAAATGTAATCATTATGGCATATATGTTACATGTACCACTTTTAAAATATCTATGAAAATACTTTTTGATGATTTGATCGGTAAAATTATTCATGTTTACCTTTATGATCTAATCATGTACTCTAAAGGACTATCAATTGTCTAAAACTCTCAAAAATTATGGTTGGTTCCTTTCAAAATCACTTTTTTCCTGGGTAGTAACTCTTACATTCTAAAATATTTACAGTAGTGATTATTTTCCTATAACACTAACGATTCTCACTTGAAACATTACATGGAACCAATTTGAAAAGTTTTAACGCTGTTTGGATTTTTTGTATATTAGTAGTCTATCTCTTCTTTCATTTTTCCACTGTTTTTCATTTCTTCCTTTACAGTAGTTTGTTTTCTACTTTCCTTTTCAATAAGATTCTTGCTTCTTTTGCAATTCTATCTTTTTATTTTCTGTTGTTTTGAATTTTATAATCTTATTTTTGTCATGATTTTTATTGCTTTTCATCTTTTAGTTGATTTTGGTCAAGAATAAGTTGTTGGATCAGTTCTGCCACAATGACACTCCTGCAAGATATTGTTAGTCAATAAAAATCAATCCTACATAGTTGTTACAATGTTCCCCCTGAAAGCACACTTGAATTTTTTATCTTCTTTCACTGATGTCTTATAAAGAAATTGGTTATCCCCCGCTTATGCTTTCCATTTCTTCATCCATTTGAGAATTAAAAGAGAAATTCCATAAATTTGTATCCTTGAAGTAAGAGAAAATATTGGTTGAATGGTTATGCAGATAGGGATAAACCCCCTCATACTTAACATTTTTCATGAGTTATTTCCAAATTCCCAATCATTTTTCCATTAAATCCACTCACTACCCCCTGTTGCATAATCATCTTGGTTATATCTTCTTGGTCTATGAAACCATGTGTTCAGAGTTATTAGTATGTTACAAACATATTTCCCCGTGGATTCAACAGTTTTTTGATGATTAAAATGACAACGAGGATTTCACCGCCGAAATATTGCTAAGCCTATTATTAAACTATGTGAATGATATATAATACTAGTAGGTGGGACCCGCTTGTAGATTGGAGGATCAGATATAATCTTATTACACATTTTATGTTGTTGTTTTGGTGATGCTTAAAGGGTTATACATGATTTATGATGAAATCTTGGTTTTATTTATGATAGATGGCAGAAGGATAATGAATGTTATGTGTTGGTTTTGTTGCTCTAAATTCTAAATTCCATATATGAATGGCTTATATTCATTTTTATTACATTTCTATTGGCTCCATAATTTATTACCTATTACAACTGCACAAGAAACATGTTAGTTATAACAAGAGACAAGAGAAATATGGAAAAAAATCCAAGAAAAAGGAACTAAACTATGCTATGCTATGTTATACTATATGCATTTGAAATTAAAGAAATTTATGTTCATCCTAACTAGCAATGTTAGTGGCTATGTGATTTTATTGAGTTATATGAGGCACATGTGATATATGTTATAGTATTGTTTTTCGGAAATGGTTAATATGGATCAGGTGGTGCAATTGGCAAGCAATGTATGTAAGTTTCAATGCATGGATTAATGGCATGGATATATGGTTTGGCTGGTTGTCGTGTACTACATAATTTAATGAAGGGAGAATGGAAGTGATATGCAGTAAATGCACGTCACTCTATACTTCTTCCATTGTTTGTCATGCTAGCTTGGTTATTGTTCATTCAACTTTCTTGTGGTTAAGATTTGATATTCAAGCGTGGAAGGAACCGCTCGACCAAGATCGCATTTTTAAGGGCATTTGGTTACAGGTATGTTTTTTTGTCCCATCCATGAACTCTCTTTGTTTATGGAATAAATGTTGGCTCGATGATGTATTGGTCTATGTTTTATTGAGGATGATGACTGTGCAAAAGCATTGTGTTTTCTGTGTAAATGGAAAAATTGATGGTTGAAGTTGTGATTTCATTGTCTGATCTGTGTGGTGGGAGAATTGATGGCTCTCTTTTGTATTTATGAGTTTTTATTGGAGGGTTTCATTATATTTTTTCTTGTTGGCCATCTCCTCACATTCATTATAACCAGACCTAGTTGTGTTTGGTTTTATGGGGTTGTTGTGTATGATTTGAACCACCTTTGGGGACTGCATATCATTTTTCCACCTGGTTGTGAGCTCATTTTTATTAGTATCCACATAGTTGGTTATGGGTGGATATTATTCCAAGAAGATTTCTTTAAGGTTGATTATTATTACCTAGACTCTGCATTTCTATTAGCATTATTCAGATTTTTAGGAAAACCACGAGGGTTATGCCTCTACGTGTTCCTGATGTTGGTTATTGGCCAGTAAGAAACCTCTTATCCTCGGCCTCATTGTCTATCCTACCTAGTGTCAAAATATCACCTTTTCTTGGAAGATAAGGGTTATAAGGATTATGGTTCCACCGTGCTTGTCTTGAAGGCTCCCACCTACTATTAATGTCATTGAAATCTGGCCTCCGTGTGTTTGGCTCCACTGTGTGGACCCTTTGTTATTTTATTCATTAGTTGCAGAGTCTGATTTTGATAAACTAAACAAGTCACACTTTGTCGGGAATCATGTTGACTGTCATAAGTTTGTTTGAGTGGTATTTACATTGGCTTTGATCATTGTCTCATCTCTATTGATCGGCTTGATTAGAGAGCTGGAATTGGAAATGATAAGGGGCATACAGTCGCTGCATCCTTTTGTTGTAACAGTTGGATTAATAACTCAAAATTGTTATGAATGCTTTGATTGGTAGTAATTGGAAATGTATAGGCACAGAGATGCCTTGTTTGTGTTATCCGTTGGTCCATGTGTTCCCTACAATGTGGTATAAATTGAAGTGATGGTTTTTGTTGCTGCGTGTTTAATTTACCCGAAAGGGATTATTGCAATTTGTAGTATTGATAATTGTGGCCTAGTTGTCTACTGTGTATAATTTATAGACATCGTGAATCGTTTTTTTTTATTGCACCATCAGAGATGACCATGGGGGTTTTAGTAGTGCAGTTTCATTGCAAATTTAATTGTTAGATTTGTCAAAGGAATGAATCAAGCTTGCTTAAAAAGAGTCTGCTCGACTCAGGAAAGACCTATGTATGTATTGATTTGAGAAATTAATTTATGGGAAATGGTTAATGTTTTTATGTTGAACAAAGTTGGAGCAGTATGACTATGTGTTCATTGGATTTTTTTTTAAATATAAAAGGGAAGGAATTGAAAAGAAACATAATTCTTTTAACAAGATGGGTGAAAGTCATGACGATTCTGAGTATGATTATTCTGTGTTAATTGAATGTTTTTAAAGAAATTGAATGTGGACAGTGAACAAGTTTTCACATACAATAATGGTTTAATTGACCACAATAATTTTTTAACGGATGCTAGAATAGTTGTATTGAACACAAAACTGTTTTTATGGATTACTTAATTTATTTTTCGAAGAGTATCCACTCTTTTCCCCTACCATTATTTCACTTTTCTCTAATTACAATTCCCATTGCCTTCACATATTCACTATCCACTCCCTATTCCTAAAATTTAATTATTGTTAAGATAAGTTTTGTATGATGACAGGTAATGGATCACAGGGATGAATTATAGTGATCTATTCATTTGGTTATGATATAGTTGATTGTTTGATGTCTGTGAGCAGTGATCATGATCTTTTCCCCCTCATTTTAACATTTTTCTCTCAATACAACCCCTCGCATATCCCAAAACCATTTTTCACCCCCTGCTCTTTAACGACTATTTAAAAATTGTATGGATTGGATTACATGAGTCTGATATGTTATTAAGACAAATTTTAGTTCATATTGTAAAAGATTTGTCATGGATGGTTGTTAAAGAAACTATTTTCTAATCAATTATGCATACAAGAATGAGCTTTTTCAGCAGAGGTAGCCATGGCAGAGGTAACCGAGGAAGAGGTAATTGCAACAGAGGCCCTAGAAGGCCATGATTCTCTATACACTTTGATGCTAACTCACAAGAGTTAGGCCAACTATTTCAAGTTGGGTTCTTTAAATAGATTGGGAAAGGAGTCGTCCAAAATAGGCCTGAAAGGCCTCCATTCCAAACCCCACATGTCCCTAGTATCCCTGTTCCTCTTCATGTCTCACTGCAACCTGAAGTTCCTGAAAATGAAGGATGGAAAGAGATCGTCCACCCGACAGTCTCCCAGCATCATGGCTGGCCTAACTTTTCTTTACCTTCTACCCCACCTATCAATCAAATTGTCCAAGCTTCCCCTGTCCACTCACCATTTCAATTCTACCATGCAATAAAAAGGTTAAAAAATGAGGCCCACCATGCCCCTGACAAAGGAAAATCCACTGCTGCCCCTTCCTCATCGTCAAATGGCTCTGATAAATTTGTGTCCTTCGGCATGCATTTGAGAGATGATTTCTCTCATGTGATCAGTGATACTAGGACTAAAGGCTCCATGCAACCTAATTCAAATTCAGAGAGATCAAAAGGTGACAAAAACAATAAGGGAAAGAATGCCTCCAAGAGTGAAAAATATGGATTTTAAGTTTTTTATTTAATTTTTGAGAAGAGTTGACTTCTGAAATTTTGGACAACACACTATTTTTTTTGGATATATGGGTAATATATTTTTGGAAATAATTTCAATTATCGTTGAGATAAATTGTCAAATACGAATGTGATGATGGGAGTCACAACAAGGGATGTTTCATTTGATTAACTAGTTGTGTTATAATTGTTAAAAACTAAAGGGACTCACAAGGGGTCCCACCTAATAGTTATTATTTATTTAAAAATCCTTATTATGATTTATTACTTTTCCCTCTTAACTAAAAATTTGGTTATGTTTTGGTTAACTTAACTAAGGAAGTAGTTCAACTACTTCAACAAATTCTAATTTGCTTAAAGGAAAAAGGAAAGGGAGGAACATAGGGAGGATAGAAGGAGAAGCATACTAAGGTTTTCTCTTCAAGTCTTTGTTGAGATAATTAAGTTTTCATTCATTACTTAATTCATTATAATCCTAATTCATTTTTATGATAGAAGGGTCCTATTGTAGATAGCAAGATTCAGGGTTGAATTACATCATTTAGACACTTGTTTTTTCAAAGGTGTTGATCTATCTTTGATAGTCTGTGTAGACTCGTCTATTTGTGAATTAGATTTCATGATTGACAAAGGCTATTGTGTAGATTCGAGTGGGAAACAATATGTGGAAAGTTGATCCATATTTTAAAGTTCAATTTTTTACTTTATGTCAGAAGTCCTTTTGTATGTTTCATCGAGGACGTCTAAGTTTGAATTTGGTCCAAAATTTCCTTAGGAAATTTTGTAAAGAGAATGATTCTTTGATGATTTGGAATGAAATAAGGAATTCTTTATGTATCATTTGTTTTAATTATTTACTTGGTGTCTTTACTTTTGTCTCAATATTTATTTCAACATCTGATATGTTCATAAACTTACATAAATAATGATTTTTTCAGTAAGATTTTATTTATAAAAAAACAACATAAGCACTTGTAAAAAATACTCGTAAATTAGGATACCAATTTTAATGGCTATAAACAAAGGGTGATATTCTCGTCTATATTTCTTTATCCAAGAGGGATATGAAAATATTTGAGTAAGATCATTTCATATCATTTCCTCAATAGTGTTCATGACTGGAGGAGGGTTGGAGCTACTGCAGTGGTGACTTGGTCGTTGGTTATGTTTGGACATTCTTCTTGGTTATGGTTTGGACTTTCTACTTCATACAGTAGCTTTGGAGAGAGGTATGCTACCTTGGTTAGCTATTGGTTTTAAGGTTTTCTTCCAGAATCATTCTTCTTGTCAAGGTTAATGTGCTCGGGGGTGGCCTTTGTGCCTATGGTTGGCTTATAATATTTCTATATTGTCTATGGTGATATGAGAAGACCTATTATTCTAACAGAGCCTTCTTTTGCACCAGATCGTTGACCTCTATTTTTCCTTTCATATGTGGCGCACAATATTTCTTCAATATTCCTCATAGCACGAATATCCTCTACCTCCTCTTCATCACTTTACAAGACCTCTCGCTCAGCTACTACCCTCTTTTTATAATTAATATTATATTCGTAGGGTCTTCCACTACCCTTTGTTCCCACTTTGTCCATTATTTCCTTTATCTGATCTTCATCCATCATAATAGGATCCATTACTTCCTTCTTCTGACCTCTATCTAGGTACTTCTCCATATATCATATTTTCCTTAGTGCTTCCCCCAGTCTCCCCATGCGTGTAGAGTGATTTAGCCATCAGACTTCATTACCATCATTCCTTTATCATGTAGTAAAATCTTAATCGATGTATAGAGTGATAGAATACACCTTCCTATCGATCCTTTCAAAAAATCATACTCTGCAAAAGTGTATGAATTAGTAATATCAATTGCAAACTCATTAATAAACCCTAAAATAATATTTTCTATCTAGAAATCTAGTGTGTGCGTGTAACGACCCCTTCGTTATGCCTATGAATAGCGAAGTACAATAGGAAATTTTACTTTTTTTTTCTTTTTCTTTTTAACAAATAAGAAATTAACAACTTCACCTAATTCATATCAATTCTAAAACACATGACATCATAACTAAGGTGACACATGATCAGAATATAAACAACTCTACAATATCATTGCGGAACGAAATTGCAAACTATAATGCCAACCAATCTCATCATATTATCACCAATAACAATAATTTTGCCGAATATAAAACTGCCTTCTACTTCACCATTAAAATCATACCGTTGCCACTCGCCCGCTTCGGAGACGTCCCTCGCGCTGTGCTGCTTCCCTCGCTCCGTGCCGCTTCTGCTTGCCGACCGTAGAAAGCTCATCGGTACCTCCCATCCAACGCTAGGGGTACTCTTCTTCCCCCTTAGCCTCCCGAGCCGCAAAGGGGCCACACAAGAACCAGAAATAGAATAGCGTCTCAGCAAGCCTCAACGGCTGAGCTACCACTCCAATCACATCTGAGATATACCCAACCCCTCACAAGCAACCTGTCAAGCCACAATTCGGTAGCGTAACGTTACGCTAACCGTTCCCCCTTCTTCCTTCCTTTCCCCTCCTTTTATAGAATTTTGAGACTGACCTAATTCATAAATCATTAATTAATTAATTTTTAATGACTAACCCTCTAACAGT
>ML778808.1:264603-296322 GCA_009831015.1 Picea engelmannii | reverse complement strand
AGGGGAGGGGGAGTGGGATAGGGGGGAAGAGAGGGGTATAGAGGGAGAGATATTTATAGAGAGAGACATAGGGAGTTATAGAGAGGGAGAGAGAGAGAGGGATAGATAGGGAGAGTGATTTATAGAGAGGGAGAAAGGGAGAGTTATATAGTAGATGAAATCAAAGGGTTTTACCTTAATCAATTGTTTATGAATCATATGATATATGTTGGCTATAGTATTTCATTTCCTCATACATTTTTATTTGGTGAAGAAGAGAGAGATAGCCAAAACCATCGGGTATTGTTTTTTGAGAAGAAACAAGATGATATTGAAACTGTTGTCAGCACCATTGACAAACATAGACAACGGGGAAAATGTGTTAATGACAAGAGTACTATGTCTTCTAATGTCTCACAGAAAAATATTCTACCAAAAAAAATATCTCATTTAGCGGCATAGGAACAAAGCAAATCTTCATTGAACAATTCAAATGATGGAGGAGATCACAACCCTCCTAAAGGAAGTTTTGAAAGGAATCATAAACTCCTAGTGACTAGTAAAATAAAAATACAAACAAGTAGAGAAGGAGGAAATGAGGGTGCACCTGAAGATGAGATTGTTCTTGAAGACTTGGAACTGGATGTGAATATGGAAGACATTGAATTTACTGATGAAGAACAAAGAGTTAAAGAAAATAGAGAATTCATGACAGAATTCAGTATACATGAACCAATTTTATTCAAGGAATAATCCCTAACTTTGCACAATTTCCTATATGAAAAAGGTTTAAAAAAATTAGTATTTGAAAATTTTCATTTAAATAATAAGAAAGTTCAAGGAAAAGCAAGCTTGGAACTAGACCTCAATGGTGTTCCAACGTCTAAAATCATACAAATTCATGAAGCCATGGGTGAAGTTTTAAATTTGTTTATTGATGAAATGGAAAATGAAAATATCATCTTAAAAGAAAGAATCGAAGAATTGGATAATGCTCTGATCCCTCCAGTGTCCACCTATATTTTCCAACCCAATTACTACAATGCAACCCTAGAAGAGATCTTATGGAACAACAAAATCTAGCTCAGTATTAAGAGGAACATTGAGCCTACTTGTTGATCTTATAAAATATGTTGGATAAAATATTAAGAAAATAATGTCTCTCATTCTCGAGGCAAGGGAATTAGATTTTTTTCTTTTTCTTTCAGATCGAGATCTAAAATTTGAGACAATATCTTCAGGCTGACCTTGAGAATGATGAAGAATTTTATAAAGGGTTTATTTCTATATTATTCCTAAAATATTCAAGCATGAGTGAGTATAAAATAAAATAGGAGGACTTTCCTTCATTAGTTTGCATAAAGTAACTCAAAGCATGTTGGATAAAAACATCTAAGTGTTTAAAAGAAATATTGGCTGATTATGATAGTATAAGTGTCAAAAGGGGAGAGTCATATTTAAAATTGATTGATTTAGATTTGGATGGAGCCGCTGAATAAGTTGAAGAGCCAAAATTTATATTAAATTATATACTTATGTCCAAGGGGATATTTGAAGGAAAAGTGGAATTATTAAAAACTACATCAACTAAGAGGTTCAATATTTTGACTGAATATTTATAATTCGAAGTCGAAAGTTGGTTAGTTAGTTATGTTAACTAGAATGAACATATTGAAGATACATTACCCCAAATTTCAATTGACTTTATAGATACGTAAGTGCATTATTTTATACAAAATTAAGGCAATAAATACTTATTGCGCCCATGCGAGACTATATTGAAAATTGGTTAAAAATTAACTTAACCAAGATAACAGAACCAAATCAAGAAGATTAGGTTGCAATTGGTCACAAAATTTTAGGGAAAGAACCTCAGTAAGAAGATAACACATGAGAGAAATCCATCACAATAGGTAAACAATCATCTTTCGTAATCTCCTACTCTACATACTTCCTTTTCATACATCATTCAATTGTGTATTTTCAGTCTCTTGAGAGCGCATAATAGATCTCTGATAAATTCATTTTTCTTCTTACAGGTCGAGTCCAATCTCATTTATTTTATTTGTATGGTCCACGAGATCCCAATCCCATTCCATTTGGACAAACGCCAACTTTTGATTTTATTGTAACCAAAATATTATTATTTTTTGAAACTCTGAAGAGAACTATTTTGGGGTGCAATTTCAATGATTTCTCAAACTTTGAGTTTATGAGCACGATATTTTTGAACGAGACCTATCATAATATTTTATGTTATGAATGAAATAATCTTTTAAACTTCTCTCAATTGTGGAATATTATATTTCCTTCTTATGAATGTGACCAAATTTATTTATGTTATGATGGATGTGAGAGATGTCATGCTTTCATATTATGGTTTCTTTATTGATGTATAATATCTTGTATATATTTTATTTCAATCTCTGAAATATCATTGGTCCTCTTCATAGGAATTCTTATTTATGAATACATATTTTCATCTTGTCTTTATATTTTAAAATAAATAAAGATTGGGATTTGATGTCTAGTGTTTCCCATTTTAATTACTGAATTTGGAACATTCAAGATAAGTATTTCATACCATAAAAGAGGAGTAGCACCTCTATAAAATCGTAGGGAGGTATTTTATCCTCATGAGGTTTTTTTTTTTATTTTGACCAATATGAACATCAATATAGGGTTAGGCTACATGATTTTTTTTTTGTATGAACCTTAATGCTAAATGGATATCATAATGTTGAAATGCATTTAAATTTATATTTGTTGAGAGTTTGGTTTATTGGAGGTTGTAAAAGAAGTCATGATTCTTCTTAAACTTGATGTCTTACAAAGGAGTTGATAGGGAGATCAACCGGTGGGTCAATCTACAATTGACAAGTTGACACAAGGATTTGGAAATTGACAGAAGGACGGAGTACTTGCACAATATCATGGTTTACAATCAAATTCAACAAAAACTCAATGGTGCATGGTAACACTAAACATATCCTTTCATAGTAATATTATTTAAAAAAGTTAATAGAATATTTCTTATGTTTGATTAACAATGTGAATTTAAATTAGTTGGTTTTAATTTTATGATATAAATGAGGTGCATTAACCCCATAGACACTACAACCATGAGAATAATTGTGTTCCATTATATCATGTGAATTTTATTACAATTCGGCCTTGTAAATTAATAATATTATTGTGTTTTATTTCTATGTATATGCATTTGAATGCATGTTATTGATGATTTACTAAACCCTAAGGCTTTGGTCAGGGTTTCAGGAGGCTAGGCCTTAGGGTCTAGCTTACGACGGGGTAACATGTGGTATTCTCTTATCCTTTATGTAGCTATATATGGATGATACACTATAGTTGGTGGATTAATCCAATTATTTGTTGAGTGACAATGGAATATTTTCAAACCCACATGTTAATTGAAATCTTGAATCATACTACAACTACGTCAGTTCACACAAAGGATGTATGGATTCCAATATTTTGCTACAAAATTATTGTCTGGATCTAGACATATCTAGCTATCATGATAAAACATAAACAAGAAGAACATGGCAGAAAAGGCTCACTAGCCAACACTTCAAGTATTCATACCAATGGTACATATTTATAGTACAATGGATTATGCCACCTCATAGAAATATTTTCTATAGATCCTCAAATCATGCATGATGACTAGGCTAGGCAATCTTAACTAAATCATTAGTCATCACTTGAGGATATATTACTAATATCCTAAATGATTAATACAAATATAGGTGACAATTTAGACATAGTGATTGGTAAAGGTAAGCCATAGGATAACAATCCCCCCCTCAATCAGAAGTCTGATCAATAATACCAATAATAAACCATAAAATGGTATCAATTCCAAGTATTCATACCAAAACTCCTGAGCTAAGCCTCAATGAAGAATTGCCTAAAAAAACTACCAGTCTGGATGTTGAACATGTTCATTTGAAATGAACAGGAAGAGATCTGAGATATGGAAGTGAACAACTGCAATATCTGAACATTCCCCGATTTCTTGACAATTTGATCATTTTTCCAAGTATTTTAGCTAGAAGAATCTGATTCCTTCTGCTAATTGGTGAACATGCAGTATCACCACTCTACTATGAGTGTATCACTGAAAGTGCTCTCTGAATCTGTGGTTTGGGATGACCACTAACCAATTGATACCATGTATCTGATGGTTTTTGGATAACCACTAACCAATATGGACACTTTTAGGTGTCAAATAGCATCCCAATGTATCATGTGTATGATTCAATTGCAAGTCATTGAACCATAATCTTGCCAAAGTATGACAGCTCTGGAAAATCTCACTATGTAATCATGTGAGCCAGGATGCATGAAAATTGTTTACTTAATGTAAAATCCAATCTGATGAGAGCAAACCAAGAGAAGTGAATCGTCTTCTAGTCTGACACATCCCTAAAAATTGCCTGAAAACTAAATCAAATGCCAATCTACAATGCAGAAGGATCCTCTTGTCCTCTGCCAGGTCGAATGACCATCTATGTGAACCAAACATTCACATCATTTCTCTCAAAATCAAAATCAAACATCCCAATTGTGTATGATTCAACTTAAACTTATTGAACCATAATTCTGCCAAAGTCTGTCATCTACAAACCACAGTTGCCCGTTTGGAAAATTTCATGCCCATATGGAATACATGATGTTTGTTGTTGTCAAAACTTTCTGTCTGAAAACCATTTTTAATTCCATCATCAATTCCCCCCTTTTTCAGTTGAAAGGAGAGACCACAAGTGGTTTCATGAACCATCATCACTAGAATTTTGAACTCCCCCCCTTAAGGTGCATGAGAGTTACATCATTGTACTCCACCCTTCTAGGCTCAAGAGAGTACCATACTTGTTCCATTTGAGTACAACACAAAGTGGGAATGCATAAAAAAACACATATTATCTGATCCTGTGAGGGCCATGCTCAAAAGCTACACCATAAGGGGACCACTTATGTGAGGTAAAAAAATGTCATGTGCTACAATATTTGTCTTTACTCGAGATTTAATTCTTCGGTAAGACTTATATAATCTCTTGTTTGTTGATGACCACTGCCAAGGATCAATCCACTCATAGTGAATCTTCAATCTTGTAGGTTTCTTCAGTGTTGAACATCTGTTTGAAGAATATTTATGCTTGCCACAATGTTGGTGAAGATGGAGATCAAAACAATGATTCTCCTTCTGACCAACTCGATTACAATGTCGGCACTTATCATTCTGATGTTGAACTTGAACAGGTGAAGTTGAAGCTTCTTGAAGGAATCCAAGACTTTAGAACTTGATTGGTCTGGAATAATCAGGAATATGAAAGGTAACTTCCTTGTCATATCAAAGTCCTGTTCTATTCTTACTGTTGATGATTTATTCCCAAGGTCTGATGATGGGATTGGAAAGAGTATTTTGAACTTGTTTCTTTGAAATCCGTGGAAGTGGATTTACTACATTTTGATGCATCATTGAAAGGTTTGTTTCACTGAAATCAAAAGAAAACTCTTGAAATGTAGGTTCGTGAATAGATTCAACTTTGTCTGAAACTGATTATGAAGTTTTATCACTGTGTTGTTCCTTCACTGGTTGTTGATTAAAAAAATCATCATCATTATCATCATAGAGAGGGTTGTTCTGAACAAAAACTAGTTCGGAACAATTCACTAGTTGTTGATTTTTCAGATCTATCAACTCATCATTCAATAGTTGGGATAGAGATTGAAGAATTTTAACTTTAGCTTGTGTCACTTTCAAACAAGTTAGCAATGATGGAAGAGTTTCTTTGTTCAATATCATTTTGTTTTCTTCAGTGGTGTTTTGTTCAGTAACTCTAATAATTCGAGACTTAGAGCCATTTTCAAAACACTAAAAGAGGTCTCCTTGTGCAGGTAGATCCTTATTACAATTTGACTTGACAGAAGAAGGTTTATTTGCAACTCACTCACTTGAGTCACTCACTTGAACTTCACACTCGAACTTGCTTCAAGGAATTTGAGGATGTCGGTTACCACTGAAAATGCATCCAAAAACTTGTGATGTTTTACAATGATTTGAGTTAAACTACTCAATCTTGTCAATTTGGACTCAAAATTACAATGACTCTAGGGTGTCGAGCTCAACTGAAAATGCACCTTATGACAATTTCAATTCAACTCAACTTGATTTCAAAAAGACAAGTAAACTTACAAAAGGACAATTTGCAAGTTACAATAAATCTTGATTAAGTAACTTACAATAAGCATTGTTTACAAGTTACAATTTAACTTCAAATGCTCCATCATGTGTTGAGTTCGAAAACTTTGATTTGTCCATTATTTATGTAATTGACGACTTGAATGCTTGAGAATGTTATTCACATATGCTTGAATGTCATGAATTTGAGTTTGAACTTCATGTTTGTTGTGTTAGATGATGAATTGCAAGTATGATTATGTCAACACTAAACATAATGACATAAATATTCCATAAAAATCTTACCATCGCACACAACACAAAGTGTACCTACGATCCCCTTATTCAATTTCGGGTGGATCTAGGACACAGAGAAAAAGACTTCAATTTTATTATGAGTATATCTTTTATGATCACAATACAAATATAAGCCTTCAATGGTGTTCACTTCCCAATTCAACTTATAAGAAGAACCTCATAACTCATTTTTACAAAGTTTTGCAAGCACTAAGCCTACTATAATTTTGCATATAAGTCTTCATAGGCAAAACATGGGTTTAAAAAATCCTTTTGTTTTAAAAAAGAGAAGCATGGCTTCTTCTCCAAATTCTTTTAAACCTCGAACAAAGCTATAATATGCCACTGCAACATCAAATCTATCAACCCACAAGAATTTATAATGCAACAATTCTTTTACTTTTTATTCCAAAGATAATGGAAATTATCACCCAATCAAAGAAATTGCCTTAAAGAATTTTGATCCTCCTCAGATTGATAAAATCTTACTCTTGGAGGTTCATATCATTGAATATATTGAAGACTCTCTCATTGAATATTGATATCTGGATTGTGACAAGAAATGCTCCAACTCAACCAAAATCCATGTTTCTATTTCCAAATTCTCACCTTTGGTGTCAAAAACAACCTGAGCAATAACTCATTCTCCTTTTTCGTTGCCTAAGAATGAAATTAGTGGAACCACTTCTTCCACTCAAATTGATTTTGATATTTAGCAGTGATTGGGTTGATCTGTTTCCTTTAGCATCGATCGCATTGATAAAGTAGAATTTTTTTCCAGGACGGTTCTAGTCCAGCCATGTACTCTTGCATGAGAAAAATATTCAATCCCAATGACATACATATTCAAATCATCACTGCAAATAGAACAAATGACACATGACTTAAGGAAAATCCTATTTGATCTTCAGTCTCCCTTAATGCTCTCGGGTTTATCATCACAATGTGTTTCCATCGCCTCTCGTTAGCTTGTAATTCTTCAAATTTTGGAGTTGGAATCACCACGTCGTTGCAGAACCAAGAACCAATTCTTGTCCATACTCTCCTATTGTGCAAAAGTCTATATGCATCAATGGCACGTTGGACTGGAGATTCGTGAAAAAAAATCATTAGTGTTGTTGCATGGTTCAAGTAGTCGCTGAGAGGAGGTTTGATTTAAAAGAGGCATGATCCATTATTTAGAAATTAAAAAACTAGCATTGCCTTCAAAGGTGGATATATTGCAGTCAGCCAACGGATAAGAACTGGCATATAAAAAAATATGCAGGTTATATATTACAGACACCATATAAATGCATTGTGGAAGGAATTTGCATACTCCAGACTTGAACCCATGACCAACCAAATTGGCCCTCGGACGGTATTCAAACTCAATAACGGGCCTGTAGAAGTAAATAATACACATGCGAAGACCATTTCCAGATCAAATCCCTTGGATTCGCTAACGTCCAAGCTAGTAGAGGGTCTGAAGCAAATTTCCAAAGAAATATTTCATGTGTGGAAGCACAAGAAGAAGTCAATGAAAGCATGTGATTTGGGAATGAATAGAGTCTAGCAATATATCTTACAATAGAATGTAATTCCAGAACAAACTAGTTTTCTTGATCTTACACTATTTCTTTGAAAAATAGTTCTGATTGAAACACATGAACCATGTACAAGCAGAATTGAACCCAAAAACATGGTAGATCGAATCCCTAGGTGACTGGACTTGTTAGAGGCATCCCAAAAACAAAAGGAAATCTCAAATTTTATGGTCGGTTTCAATGTTGAAATATTCCCAGTAGTAAAACCAGTCTATTGTCTTTACATATAGCAGGGGTTGATCTGTTGGAATTCAAGGTGCAAAGATGACCTGAAGAATAATCAAGAAGCCTATAAATTGTTCCAGTGAAAACCTAGCCTCATGATTCAATAGTAGAATCCTCACAGAGGGGATTGTAAACTCTAACCAAACCCTAGACCATGAAGCCTGCATTTGAATCGGATCTTGGTGTTGGAATTGGATGTCTAGATCTCTAGAATTGGATGTAAGGATCGATCTGGTGATGTTGATGTTGTTGCGCCATAGAAAACAAAAACACCCTACACTGAATTAACTCAAGACAAACAAATTAAGAAGACCATTGAAAATTAAGAGGTTGCTAGATCTAACGTACACAATTTTTCCTATTGATAGTGAATTGATGTTGGGATTATTCCTATCCATTCCAATTTAATGTAGCGTAGGTACCCAAACTTATGCATACTGATTTCGAATGTGTAACATGGGATATGTGAACAAAGTTGCAATTGCACAGTTCTTGGAACTAAATGTAAATACGGTTTAGATGGTAAGTATAGAGGAAAGGCTGGATCGACATTCCACAGTTCAACACGTCCCACTTCAATGAGCTCAAGTTTGGGACCCTTCTACACACTTCCACGCTAGATTTGTGACTATAGCCATGCGTTGGCTCAAGAGCGATCTCTGCAAACTTGAATACACACTTGGAGAGAATCACCAGGATCACACTAGATCATAGCAATCACAAAATGAAAATTCCAGATCGCACAAGTTTTTCAGGTTCTAGATTGTATTCTAATTACCAAGTGCATGCAACCTCTAAATCTGAAGCTAGCAACATCAAGTTGAAGATCCATTTTTGTTATCTTAAAAAATAAAATGAAATTACAAGTTCATTCTCTTAAAGAATGATTCCAATTATTTACTTCCATGCATGAAAATTTTACACACCTTCTAACTTTTCAACAAGGTTGGTGCTTGTAGACATCTTGACTTGGAGCTAAGAAAATGACCAAAAAATGAAAGTGCTCAAAAAATGAAACTGAGCTTACTAGGAGATGCATTGGGTTGAGGCGAGTTTGTTGGAGCTAACTATTTCAGAAAATTCCAAGTTTTACCCACTGATACTTGACCTGCACAATTCTGGACTGCTACTTCTCATACTGGTTCTAGTTTTCTAGTTTTCTTTTTTTCTGGTACCATTCAAAAATATGGTATGACTTTATGGAGAATATAACCACTAAAAAAGTTTTCTCAAGTTGCCAAAACATGCGCTAGATTAGGGAGAACTTCCCAAGATAGTTTTTGGACAAAAAATCCTCTTCAATAAAAATCCCTAATTTTCTTATACGACAAGAGTGACATTTTTAGATACCCAGTGAAAGATGCTCTATTTAGTCAAGCTCGGATACCATGTTAAGTTTTAACTGTTGTTATTAGGTTATTTCAAAATTACATGAGCATTCAATGCATTTCCAAAAAAACATCATAAAGGGGATCACTAAAAGAAAGACAATCACAAGGTATGCAACATTTTATCCTTGGAAACCCTCATGGGGGAGAAAACCTAGAAACAACTTCCCCAATAATAGATTTCCAATACAATGCCAAGACTAAGACAAAAACACCAAGAATAAACCAAGACTGAGAATGCACCTCTCTTCTCCTTCCTCCTACCACTGCAACTTCCTTCAAGATATGCACATTGGATGAGTGAGTGTGAGAGTGTATAAGTGAGGCACCATCCTCACATACAAATACTAGTTGATGGGGCATTAGGGTTATGTCTCTTCACTTGGCAGGGGCGACTTCTTCCAGAAGTGGTTAAAACCACTTTATAAACATGAGGAGATGACTTTACAAAGACCACCATAAAAATATGGTTTGACCAATCCCAAAAAGGGGATTCGATCATATACAAGACCCAACATGATCAATCCACAAAAGAAGATTTGATCAATAAGATAATAACTCAAATATAATTAGAATATTCTTCGAAGTTAAAATATTTCAACATAATCAAAGTGACTAGGGTTGTGTCTCCTATGTGACAACGTTTGAAAGTGTTGTGATGGTCGACTTATAGTTATATTCACACTTTAGCTTATGGTACTTTAGAATTTTCAACCGATCTATCTTTTCCAAGAGAGACTTCACTAGTGTCTCCACTACTATAAACCTTTGTTCTCTTTGGACCTATCCTACTGAGGTCACCATGGCCAAAATTTCCCCTTGTTGTTAAATTATGTTTCAAGGTTTGTTCTCACTTCCACTCACTCTTTGAATAAACTTGATTGCATACATCCTAGGTATTCATACAAGCTTCCTATTTGTTATCATGGGTATACTTGGAATTTTGGATTCACCCAAGAACACCAAGAAACTTACATGTGGGAGTGGAAATCCCTTGGAAAATATAAGAAATGTTTTAGCTAATACCAAATCTTGATCATCCAATGAAGAAAGAGTCAATTCCCAATATCCAAACCAACTTCCAACTCTCAAAGGTGCAGATAAAACCACCCCAACTATATGTTCTATTGTTGCATTAACCACATTTTACACGGTTTTTATGCTCTCGGTCTTACTATGGGGTGACTTTGTGGTTTTCTTACTCACAAAGTTGTGGGTCATGTCAGTGTCCACTACAGAAACCACCTTCACCCCACTCACCATCACATGAACAAAATAAAGTTATTCTCCTTCACATTGCAAATTTTATCTAT
This sequence comes from Picea engelmannii, assembly GCA_009831015.1. Classification (NCBI taxonomy): domain Eukaryota; kingdom Viridiplantae; phylum Streptophyta; class Pinopsida; order Pinales; family Pinaceae; genus Picea; species Picea engelmannii. The sequence goes on along the minus strand of ML778808.1, from coordinate 285,332 downwards.
GTGCTTTATCTTTGGTCTCATCTATATGTGTTGCAAAGCATCCATAACTTCCAAAATCTCCTTTGAAGGTGCGGGCATTTAAAATAATTCCACCTTGGTGGCAAGCTTCTCCAATACCTACTGGACTTGGTATTCTTCTAACTATTCCAACTTTTTCTTCATCAAAAAATATGCTATGAAGTGGTTTTCATTACAATTCTTCCTCTCCTATCAACAAACTTCTTGCTTGTTGCAATCTATCCTCTTCCCTAGGAATCCTCCTTGTTGAGAAACCCTAAAATTGGCATCTCCCTAGACATCATTCCATCCAAAAATGTTCTCATATCATCATTGTGGAATTTCAATTGTTCTTTGATATCATGCATCATCTTCAATCCTTCTTGTAATTCTGTCAAGTTTTGATTCAAAACATCTATTATATTCTATCATATCTCGTCATCATAGGATTTCCATTGTGCAATCTAAATAATTCTCTTATATCATTCTGGACATTTCGTCAAAATTCACTTCGTAATGTCCATATTAACTGGTCATTCATGCACTACTTCCATCTCTTGGGTTGAGTTGAGCCTTGGCTCCCATCACAAAAATATTCCTTCATGCATCCAAATTTCCCCAAATGGGCCCTTAGTTTCCCAGCTACCTACTACAACATGACACAAACACATTCAAGTGCTCATGTCCCATTTAAAAATGCACCTTAGATACATTTTTCATCAATACCACAAAAGACACAATGTAATATAACAAATATAAAAAGTAGGAAAAACAAAAATAAAATGATAGAAATGGCAAAATAACAACAATATAACCATAATAATCACCACAATAACACTGAAATGATATGAGAATAACAATAGAAATAGCACTTTGATTCTAAGAGAAATGTTCACGGGCCTCTTCGAGGGGGAAATCTTTGGTCGAACAGAGGTCTATTACAATAATATCCAAGCTAGGGTTCACATACCCTTGACTCCTATTTATACTAAATATGTCTATCAGAAGAAGCATCTAGAGGAAGATCATTCTAGAAGTGGAAGCTTATATTAGGTCTTCTTACATTTGAATTGTTCTATTTTATTGCAAGGCCTTATTAATATTGACCTTTATTACATCCAAATATATTGTTCTACCTATGCGTGAGTTAGGACCCTAACATGTCCTCCCCCTTAAAAGCAACCTTGTCCTCAAGGCTGGAGATGTGGAAATTGTTGCAGAATGGTAGTTGGTTCCCAAGTGGCATCTGTTGGAGTTGTATCTTTCCATTGGATTAACACTTCCTTGATGGTTCTTTGACACAGGTGACACTCATGCTGGTCCAAAATTGCTTGTGGCTATAGCCAAATGGATCCTTCTTCGGCTAACTTGGGAAGGTTGGTTTGAATTTGGAACTTAGCTCCGATCACCTTCTTTAAGCAGGAAACATGAAAAATAGGATGTAGCTTCGAATGACTGGGAAAAGCTAATTTATAGGCCACCTATCCCAGACTCTTGAGAACTATATAAGGACCATAAAATTTGGGTGCTAGCTTCTGACAATGCTCGGCCTTGAGGGAATTCAACTTGTAAGGTTGCAGGTGAAGAAACACATGATCCCCTTCTTCAAATTGATGTTCAGAGCGACCTTGATCTGCTTGTTGCTTCATGCAATTTTGTGCCATGAACAAATTCTCTTTGAGGGTGCGGAGAATACCCTCTCAAACTGTAAGTGTTTGGTAAACTGCCTCGACCTTCAAGACACCCAGTAAGTATGAGAGAACTAAAGGTGGCTTCTATCCATATATCACTTAAAAAGGAGTCATGCGTGTAGCTATATGGTATGATGTGTTGTAACACCATTCAGCTAGGAGTAACCATTGAGCACATTGATTTTTCTTTTCTGAGGCAAAAAACCTCAAATATGTTTCCAAACACTTGTTGACAACTTCTGTTTGACCATCATTCTAGGGATGATAAGTTGTACTTAGATGCAATTGGGTACCTTGTAGGTTGGACCGTTCTTGCCAAAAATTGCTTGTGAAATTGGGGTCACGATAAAAAACAATAGAGTGTGGCATGTCATGGAGCTTGAAGACCGGATCCATGAAAATTTGAGCCACTGTGGATGTTGTAAACATGTGTTGAAGAGAGAAAAAATTAGCATACTTGGAAAGGTGATCAACAACCACCATGATGAATGATTTATTTCTCGATTTGGGTAAGCCTGTAATAAAATCCATAGAGATGTCCTTCCAAATAGCAGGTTGAATCAAGAGTTCTTATAGTGTGCCCGAAGATTTGAGTATTTCTCCCTTGTTGCATTGACACACATCACATTCGACCACAAAATTATGAATGTCCTATTTCATACCATCCCAGAAAAAAGAACATTTGACCCTGTCATAGGTTTTGGTGAACCCAAAGTGCCCCATTGTTGGTGTAGAATGAATCTTGGAAAGTATTGTGGATTTAGGTTTTGATTGTTTACTTAAATAAAAACAGCCTTTGTATTGAAGCTCATCATGGAGCCAAGAGTACCCTGGGGGAGTTGGAGCATTGGACTACAATTGTTGGATCAGCTGCGAACTTTTGGGATCTTGTAGACATTCCTGGCGAACAACTTGGATCCAATCTGGTACAATGAAGGAAAGAGAAAAAGGGGATCCTTCATCTTCATATTTTTGAGAAAGTGAATCGGCAACCACATTTTCTTTTCCTTTCTTGTAAATGATCTCATAATCATAGCCAAATATCTTAGTTACCCATTTTTTTTTCTCCAGGAATGAAATGCATTGTTCCAAAAAATACTTGAGTCTTTTATGGTATATCTTAATTTGGAAGCGTTTCCCCAATAGATAAGGGAACAACAAATAAACGACATGCAGGATAGGCAACATTTCCTTTTCATAGATAGATTTTCCCAGATTTCTTTCAGATAGTTGCTTGTTGGTAAAGGCCAAAGATCGACCCTCTTGCATAAGGACAACACCAATTCCTTTTCCTAAAGAATCACATTCCAGGACAAAGGTCTTTATGGAATTAGGAAGGGCCAGGACTGGAGTGGTTCACATGGCCATCTTCAAGGTTTGAAAAGGTTGACCAATAGATAGAGTCCAAGTGAAAGAGTTCTTTTTTAGGAGAGCAGTGAGAGGTGCTGCAATATTTCTGTAATTCTTAACAAACTTGCAATAATATCCTGTTAAGCCCAGAAATCCACGCAAGCTTTTGAGAGTCTTTGGGCGAGGCCAGTCTTGCATATATTCAATATTTTTAGGATCCACCCTGATGCCCTCCTTGCCAACTAGATGACCGATGTACTATAATTCTTAGGTGCTAAAAGCACATTTAGACTGTTTTAGGAAATGTTGGTGTTGAGAGAGTATATGGAGAACTCGATCCACACGAGCAAGATGTTTTCTCCAGGTATTGCTATAGATGAGGATATCATCAAATAAAACTAAGACAAAATGATGGAGGAAAGGACAGAAGACTTGATTCATGAGGCTTTGGAAGGTGGAGGGGGCATTACACAAGCCAAAGGGCATGACCAAAACCTCATAGTGGCCATCATGAGTTCTAAAGGAAGTATTGGGAATTTCTTCCTCTTTCATACGTATCTGGTGGTAGTTCGAATGAAGATCAAGTTTAGTAAAGAATTGGGTGCCACTCAATTCATCCAGGAGGTCATCAATGACATGAATGGGAAATTTTTCTTTAATGGTAAGTTTGTTGAGGGCACATAAATTAGGACAGATTCACCAAGGACCTTCTTTCTTCAGAACAATGACCACAGGAGAAGAGTAGGGGATCGTACTAGGGCGGATAATGCCTGCATTAAGGAGTTCCTAGACCATTTTTTCAATTTCATTTGTTTGGGAAAAGGGGTGACGATATGGACAGATATTTGGGGGAAGGCTTCTGGGTACAAGGGGAATAGAATGATCATTAAAAAGGATGGCTTGGAGGTCTTGCAGCACCAAGGGTGTTTATGTTTCTTAGATGGCATGGAGTTGAGAAATTACACCAGAATGGCCCTTTTTGAGCATTGTTTCCATGCGATGGGAACTAATGATCTCAAGTGACCTGGCAGTGATGCCTTGGATCTTATATTGGTGGCTTTCCTGGTCAAATTTCATGGTTAATTCCTTAAAATCCATGAGAATGGGACCCAAATTCCGTATCCAATCTGCACCCAACACAATGTCACACCCACCCATGTTTATATCAAACATATGAGATTTCAGGTGGTATTCACCAATTTGGAGACACACATTTTCACAACGCCATCCACATTTCATGGAGCCACCATTGACAATCATGATTTGGAAATTATTGACAGCATGGATGTAGCAATGAGTTTCTTGGGCAATGCAGTGATGAATAAAATTATGGGTTCTTCCACTATCAACCAGAATGATGACCTTAGGATTCTTGATGTAACTGATTACCTTGAGGGTTTGGGGAGTGGAGAAGCCAATGAGAGCATTGTGGGAAATGACCAGTTCTACTTCAGGAGGGTCTAAGGGAGGGTTATGTCAGGGGTTTCAAGTGACTTAGACACAAGGGGAGTTTCAATATCCTCTTCCAAAATATCCTCAGAGATGGCCATAAACAAATTTTGTTCCCTACACTTATGGACCATAAAATATTTTTCATCACAAGTATAACAAAGGCCTTTGACTTGGCGTTCATCCATTTCATCCTTGGTCAATTTTTTGATCTTTTGTGGAGCGGAGGGAGTAGTGGGATTTACTGGTTTAGGGAAAGGGATAAAGGAGGGTTTTTGGTTTTGAGAAGATACAACCTATTGTGCTTATTTATCTCTTTTAGTAGACTCCACCCAACTCTGAGGCCGAGCCATGAGGACATGGGCTTGAAGTTCATCCTTGAGGCCACTGATAAAACATTCTTGAAACAAGGCATCAGACATTCCCTCTATCCAAAAAGTTAGACACTCAAAGGAAACTATAAAGTCTTCCATTGTTCCTGATTGTTTCAACTTTGTCAAACAACCCAAACGATTGGTGTCAATGTCAAAGAATTCATAAATCTCTTCCACAAAGTGTGTCCAAGAAATATACCCTTGACAAGAAGTTTTTATCCATTGCCACCATTTCCAATGGTCTTCATATAGATGGATAACACCATACTGGAGTTTGGCCAAGTCATCTGTAATTCCGTATAAAGATAAATAATGTTCCATTTGGGTTATCCAACTAGTGGGGTCCGAGCCATGAAATTTGGTCACATCCACCCATGAAAGGCATAGGTCACGTTGAAAGTGATGGTTCTGAAAGTTATGGGAATGAGAGGAATGGTCACCTTTAGTATGTGGATGTGAGGAAAAGGAAGGGTTATCTATAGGGGTATGCAGTTTGGTGCAGAGTGTTGAAAAGACAGATTCAAGATGGGTGGTGAGGTCTTGTTTGATTTCCTCCATTGAGGACTGCATGGTTGTATTGATGGTGACAACATTGGCATTGAGTTGCTTTACTTCTTATTGGGTCTCAATGAGACCATATTGCAAGGTGTTGAAGCGAGCTTCCAAGTCTTGGCTACGGGTATGGGCGATGAGGATGGGGGAACTGAAAAAGGGGGGGCAGGGTCAAAAATTTTGCCGAAAGATGATATGGATTAAAGTGATAAGGGTGAAGAGATGAATCCAATGGAATAGGTCTCAAATAATGGTGAAACATTTTCCAGAATAGCTCTGAAGAATACTGTAGAGAGGAAATGCCCAAATGATTAACCATAAAGAATTGTGTATTTACTTGGCAACTCGAACATAGTTGCATGACAATAGAAATTGTCTATTTTAATTTGTTTATGTTTTGGTCCCCAAGGGTTAGGTGTTCAAGGGTACTACAGACAAGGGTTTTCCCTATGCTATATCTCTTTGATATACATGCGAGGTCCAACAGTAGTACTTGACCCAATATCTCAAGGAACTAACTAAGGAGCATAGACCATACCCTTAGCCGTACTACCCAACTACCCAGGTACTAGAGAGTATCTTCCTGAGTGTTTTTCTCGGTGGCACTATAGCAATCAGGTGACCAAATGATTTATCTAAAGAGGGATTCAGGAAATCTAGGTCAATATGTACACAGGTGTTGTCTCATATGCTACCACTTGAAGGGGTACCAACAGGGGTTTCAGGGGTGGCCAATAGTTGTGCGCTTAAGAACGGCTTGTATTTCCTGCATGTATGAATCCATTAATTGTGGGTTTCTGTGCATAATGACAGATCTCTATGGCTTAAAGACGTCGGAATACGTCTCTACCCCGAAAAACAATTTACCCACAAATTCTTCCAAGAAAGTGCTCCGATACCACTTGTAATATACCAGATATAAAAAGTATGAAGAATAGAAATAAAATGCTAGAAATGGTAGAATAACAACAATATAACTAGAATAATCACCACAATAACACTGAAATGATATGAGAATAACAACATAAATAACACTTTGATTCTGAGAGCAATGTTCATGGGCCTCTTTGAGGGGGCAACCTCTAGTCGAGAAGATCTCTATTACAATAATCTCCAAGATAGGGTTCTCATACCCTCGACTCCTATTTATACTAAATATGTCTATCAAAAGAAGCATCTAGAGGAAGATCCTTCTAGAAGCAAAATCTTCTATTAGGTCTTCTTACATTCAACTTGATCTATTTTATTGCAAGGCCTTATTAATATTGAGCTTTATTACATCCGAATATATTGTTCTACCTCTGTGCGGGTTAGGACCCTAACACACAAATATTGTCAGGAAACACAATATGTGCCAAACACCGAGTTGACCAAAATTTGGTGATCTACATTTTCCTGCTCCTAGAATAATAAAAATTTTAGAAGGATATTGGCAGAATATTAGAAGAACAAAGTGAAAACATAAATACGAAGCAAATCTTCTGACCAACAAAAGGCATCTCCATATTATCCACTCTTTCTCTTCTTCTACACCATTTCTCATATCTTTATGCTTGAATCTCTAAATTGGGCACAAGGATGAGTTCTTTATTGTTCTTCTTGTATTATTCCAAATAATTTTCTTATATGATCATGGAGTATTTATATTCATATATATGATTGTTGGATACTTTGTAATGAAGAACATATTTCATGAATAAAACTCCACAAAGAATTATTTCGGGGTTGAATTTGATTGTATCTTCTAACTTTGAGTTTTGAGTATAAGGTATTTGAAATTGACCTATCAAATTCTTATTTTGATCTTGATAGTAATACTCTTTTAAAATTAATTGAGATCATAAAATTATTCTCTCTTATTTCTTGTGAAGAAGATATGAATGTATTTGTAAGTGATTAAGAAGGTTGTATATTTGATGTTGAGATCAAATATATTTTGATATTGAAACCCTCCTTCAATAATTTTATGGTTAAAATACTTTTTACTGCATATAAATATTATATCAGGTTATTGAAGAACCATATCATTTCATAATTCTATGCAATAAATATCTAGGTTTTTTTGTTTATCATTTTCCTTATTCCAAGATATCACAGATATATTATTCATCTAAATAGGAGTACCACCTTTATAAAAACATCCAGGGATTCATACCCTTGTGAGGTTTCCATTTCGTTTTTAACATATTTAAACATCAATACACCCTTGTAAGTATGTATATACAAATGTTGTTCCAATTATTTACAAAGAGGAGATTGGATATTAATACATATATATACACGAATGTTGTGATGATGATATATGACTTCCTTGGCTCCCCAAGTATATAAGCAACCACTTGAGGTCACAAAGAGTCAATACCTACACAAACCATCACGAACCTTGACCTTCTGCCCAATATGACCTCCGACGAGCCTCTCAGTATGCCCATGCATCCCGCTAACCTCACTCATCACGTACACATAAACCATAGTGCTTACCCCATATCATATTGTTATCTCTACATTTGTGTCCATTGGTGGTAACTAAATCTAGCTGATCCATTATCTCATGCCACCGAGTCATATCATTTGTTGCAACCTCATGGTGTTCTCTGCAAGTCATGGGAGCACATATCCTTAGGTGCATCATTCCCAAGGGATGACCTAAGGTCCACTACTCACTCATTATATGATTCTTTGGCGTTCCCTTTTCCATATCAACAACATGGATTATCTTAAATATGAAAATTCATCTTAGAATGTAGAAACCTTGGAGAATCTTACTAGTCCTTAATATGAAAACTAGATAATTTTTTATAATACTTTTGTAAAAATGTTCAAATTTTTAAGGATTTTATATATTTTCTATAAAATTTTGGATACTTTTAAGGAAAAACAATTTTATTCTATAGAATTTGAGAAAATGACTTTTATAAAATATGGAAATTGGAGAATCTTTCATTTTTGGAAAAATCATGGAAAATTAGCCCATAGGAAATATTTAGCCCATAAAATTTTCCTTTTAGTTACCAACCCCAAAGTTCACCTCTATCAATACATTAGGTGGTTTGGGTTAAGGTATCCCTTTCTCTTCTACTAGAGGGCCTTGCCATAAGCATGCTAGGACATCAATTTGTTTTGATGCTTAATCCTCATTTGCTTAGAAAATCTTAGCTATTAAAACCCAACATTTGAAGACATCTAATTTTTGGACTAGTTGATTTTTTTGAACCCTTGAGAAAAAAGGTTTCTGATGATTTAATTAAGGATCTTATAATTACCATTTTATTCACTATTTTGATCAAAATTTATTTTTTGTTCTCAAGTTCTTTCATTGTATATTTTATTTTCTATGCCAATACCCATACTTTGTCATTTGATGTATCATTCAGTAGGTATGAGCTTAATCGTCTTAATCTTGCAAGAACCTCTAGTTATTTCCCATTTTGAGCTTAGTATGTCATTTAATTTTGAAAGAGGTTGTTTGGGAATGTATGGGAAGTGTTGGAGAAATAAAATAAAACACTTTAATTGTCAAAAATGATTTTTAAGAATCTATTGAAAGAGTGGAATTTCATTTTATTTTAACCATGTTGGAAGTAGGATTCAAATTTATTTTCATGGTACTGGTCTAAAACATTATTTTAAATTAATTGTGCATGTATAACAATCAATTGTAAAATTGTAGGTCACATTTGAAAGGATTGGGTACTAGTTTAGATATAACCTTTCTTTTAATGAGCTCTCATTCTGGTTTCCAACTACATACTTCAGGTTTGATCTATGGGATCTTCTTAACCTATTATTATTCTACTTCATGTGTGAGGGAGACCTTTAATCTATTTACATTGAAGAACCAAGTGAAATTCCTAGAACCATTGGAAATTTATTTGTGTTGTTCTCCACTTGTCCTTTCTATGAAATATATTTTTCTTCCATCTCTATGACCTTTTCCTACAGGTTTGTCGCATATTATAATCTTGATATCAAATTTTATTTACGCTCTACAACTTATTTTTGGTATTCATAACTTATTTCCACTTATGAATACAACTTTCTCCTTTAATTTAAAACTTCAACTTCTTATTCCAGTTCCTTTATCTCCTTGCTTGATTTATGATCTTAAATTCAACTTATGTTTCCTCCTTGAATTATAAGTATTTGAGAAATAATTGTACTTATTTTCTCACTTATAGTTTCTACACAAGTATTTACTTTCCTTTATAGATCAATTTTTTTAACTCTTATATTGCAAGATGCCTCTAGATGACCATATTTTTGAAATTTTGTAGATTAATGAATCAATTTTGTAGTCTAACTTATATGTGTGTGTGTGTGTGTGTGTGAAACATTATTTTAATTCAACTTCAATATCCTCTAGTAAGAATTAGTTAGATGAAATTATACACATTACCCTTTCTTGGGAAGGGTTCAACTAGACACAACCTGACCAATATCATTCCCTATATGTTGAATAACCTTTTAATTATACTCAAATAACAATATTTTGTGCATGCACCCAAACCCAAATATAGGAATATATCATTTTAGGATCAAAATTAGGTTGGAAATGCTAAAGAAACAATCCTTACATGACCCAAAAACATGGTCCCATCCCTATAACATCTCTTTATAAATTTATTGATAAGAAAAATTCTAGAAACACTAATGAACAAAATGAGTGACTCTCTTTACCTCACATGGTTTGTTTATTGTTTAAATAGTTCCAAAGGAACCAAAAGAAGGCATAACATTGTTGCATCCTATAGTGAATAATTAACTAATATTCATATAAGTCCCTTTCAAAAATAGTATTATCAAAGTAGAATAAAAACACAAATTGGAACCAAAGGTCAAGTTTATTAAATTCTAAAGTAAGGACCATTTGTTCTTTCATATCACTAAAATGGTTCACTAACATGAAAATCATGGCCATTATGTCCCAATAAAGGTTTCAAAACTAGGCATTGGACAAAAACCATAAGGATCATAAACTTAATAAATAAATAAAATGATGTGGATCTCTAATATTACAATATATAATAAAGGAATTTACCTTCATGTTAAAGAAAATGATGCATATCCATCATGCGTTTTATCATCAATTATCCTCACGGGTCAAATATATCCCTCTACTATTGATGAGATGGTATGATTCTTCCAGTGTAGGCCCAATGCATTTCCCAACCATGTAAGCACAAACAAACAAATATTTCTAAACCCACCTTAACGATTTTATGGAGTTGAGGTATGAACTAAATCATCATAAAAGAGACCTCCTTTCAATATTAAATATTACAATGACTATGCATACACAACCAATCACAAAGACAAAGGAACAAAATTCTATGGCTAGACTAATCTACCATGATTCCATACTAATTTCATAACATTAGTTCTATATTCAATGTATGACATGTACATCAATACCAATTTTCCCAGGGGAGAACTAAATTTGTTATAAGTGGAACTCAAAACAAGCTCACATTGTCTACCCCGATGATTATTTACACATAAGAAATGGTAATCTTATGACAAAGAGTACTCCTAAACTTTTAATAAATTTCCCTAAATCTTTATTTCATTGCTAACAAAACATTTATACCAACTATGTTACTCTACCATAAGTTTCTGCAAACATAGACAATGAATATATTTTAAGCAGAATATAATATAAGAGAATTTATAAATAGAAAGGTGATATGTGAGGCACCAATAAAAAAACTATAAAGGATTCAAACATTCCTCAAGTAGAACATTCTAGGTGAAAATGTTCTCCAAAAGTTTAACATTTCACAACTTTAAAACTTTATAATATAGAAGATAAAAATATAGAATGCCATAAAGAAATCAACTATCATATCAATAAATCACAATCAACTCTAAAATAAACTGGAAGTGGAAAATGTAAATGTAATGTAATTTTGTCGCAAGTGCTAACATGAGGATTTGGATAGCTACACCAAAAACAAGAAAAAAATGTGAATCAATGAATATGTACATCAAAGTTAAGGTATGAATTAATGAAAATCTTTAATTTAATCCCTTCGAAAACCTCCTTACATGTATGGAGTTGGTTTCTCTTGCATTTTCTATTGATAGTGTAACCTTGATGCCATTTCTCCACCACATTGAATAGATTCAAGCTTTCATTGACAGGGGTTTAACCCACTTGATTAGTAGTTAATCCCTAATATTTTCCTTTTGATTAATTTTACCGACCTGCCTTAACTTAATCCACCTATTAATATAATGAAACTATAATATCTTAACCCCAGATTGAGTCGAACGAATAAACCTCGTTATTTATTATTATTTTGGTAGTGTTCTCTTATTCACCTCTTCATTGTTATTAACCTCTTACATGTCCACCAGTGTCTAAAAAGAAAAAAACTATAGATTCAAGTATGCATTTCTTGTCGCCCAATATTCTTTGAATTGTACTATCAATGACATAAATACAAGGTCAAACAATAATGAAAATCCCCCAATATTCTTTGAATTGTACTCTCATGGATGAAATATGGGTTGTGTCTCAGTTTATCTCCCTAACTCACCTTCGCCATCCATTTTAGTTTTTCAGTAGATTCTAGGATTTGTTAAAATCATTTATTTTTCCCAATCGAGCTCAGCTTCTCACCTTTTTATGCAGTTATTTGTTTTTGGTATACCGGTTAGATTTTTGTTTTATTAAATAGGAATAGAAGTATTAGAGTTTTCATAAAATATTTTAGTTTTAGTATTCAAAACTCTGAAATTGTTTATCTTTAAATTTTACAATTTTGTTTTGTTTATATACTATGTATTTGTTAATTACATCTTGTATGTATTTGTTTTTTTATTCAAAAAATTCTTCTATGTATTTGATTATTACATAAAAAAAAATCTTCTATGTATTTGATTATTACATCTTATATGTATTTGATTATTACATCTTATATGTATTTTCTTTTTCATTCAAATATTTATTTTATGCATTTGATAATTACATCTTATATGCATTTGTTTTTTTATTCAAAGGTTTTTTTTTTTTTTGTAAATAAAGTAAGATCCGTATATTAATTTATGTTTGTACAACTCCATGTGTTAGCCACATGTTCTATCACAAAAGGGAAATCAAAACATGTGGCTTTCATAAAAAACTTAGAGTTTAACGCATCACCACGTAAATAAAAAAGTATGAACAAAATGATAGAAAATTGGTCGCCATGACCATCTAGCTTGCGACGAGAGGCAAATATTCTGCCCATCTTTGGAGAGGTGACAAAACCAGAAGGAGAGCAAACAAAAAAATTGGAGGTGTTATTCCTTGGGTGAGCTCAGGATTCCATGGATATTGTAGGCTAGGATAAACTTCTGGTTGCATGTTGGGCATTGATTCCGCATTGGAGAGTCTACCAATGCATCAAAAAAAATATCCATTCTTTGGTCGAGCATGAACTGAATGTGCAATTGGTCGTCTTGCTTTTGCTGAATTTCAAAAATTATTTGGAGGTGCTCATCTGAGGCTTGGTTTGGGGAGAGCGTAGGTGTCTCCACCTTCATTTCCTCACTACCACTCATTGTATGGTCCTCCACCTGTATGCTTAGGGGAATTTCTTCCTTCACTATGCAGCTTTCTGTGCCAAACAACTGATCCCATGGGTGGATATTGGGGGGCAGGAAGAGGATAGTTTTGTAGTGGATTGATCCCTTTTGGAGGTGGAAGCTCCTCTCCGACTAGGCAGTTTCCATGGATCAAACGAGGTATTTGAAGGGGTGATGATGGAAGATCAGGTGAGCCCTAGATATTATTCCTAGGGCTAGAGGTGCGAATTGCGATGAGAGATAACTAAGAGGGGGTGAGCCTACTGTGTCTGGAAAGGTATCTGTAATAAAATGATCCTCTTTTGGAATCCCCCCTCTCTCTTAGTGTGGTGGAGGGATTGTGGAGGTTGGCCTGCAGTGGAGTGAAGGAGAAGGGTGGATGGACTTGTGGGGAGAACCCGAGAGAGCCTGAGAGAGCCGACGAGCAAGAGAAATTGCAGAGGGAAAATGAGAGAATTCGCTTCAGAGAGACGAGGAGAAAGAGCGGAGGCACTGGTGGGGAAATATTGAGCTATCCTAGGAGATTCAAGGAGAAAGATAAATTGTAGAGGGAAAATGAGATAATTCTCCCAAAATATCCAAGGAGAAAGATCAATTGTAGAGAGAAAATGAAAGAATTCACCAAGGCATTTTCCTTCATAGTGAAACTCAAGTTGACAGGGAGGCTATCCATGAAAGATGAGGTGACGACAACCTAGGCCTAGTGCCTAGCATAGTATGCTTGGTCTGGCTCATGCGGGGGGCATTAAACCTGCAAGGTTGTCCAAGTGCACTGCCTTTAATCTTCGCTGATTGCAATTCATTCTATAATAATGGATGGAGGGTTGGCGGTAGGAGTTACTAACTCCTATTGCTACCCCATACCATCTGTCCTTTGGATTTGTCTTGTTGTCACCCCATTTGGGAGAGGGAAATCCTGGTGGGCTAACTCCATGCATTGGAGGTACAATTATGAGCTCTAGGACTGCCTTGTTTCAATGAAAGTGTCATGCTGAGTAGATTCAACACCTGCATTGGCTAATTTACCACCACCTTGTTTTCACTTCTCCTTATGTGTGAGGTGGTGAGTGTGAGTGAAGGCTTGAGAAGATCTTTTAGACTATTGAGGGGGCATGGGAGACGCCATCTTGGGAAAAAAAATTATGGGTCTTTTACATTTATGACTTTGGTGGCCAGCTCAATGATTTCTTTGGAATATCCTTCTATGATGAGGTGAGTGATATTGTGGTCAATTTCCATTTGGATTCCTTTAATAAGACCCCATATTTATGCTAAATTATTGGTGTCATACCCCATATTTTCTGCCATGAGAAATTGAATTTTTCTTGTGTTGTCTCGTATCATTGCTCCATATCCTGAGTTTCCTCAATTTCCCTCAGAGGAACCATTGAAATTGAATTTTTCAAATCCATACGGGGGTGGGAGACAAGCGGAGGGGATAGAGGTCATTTCTTTCAGAGAAATTTGCAGGGGGGGGAGGTGAGGGTCATGGAGAAGCCCCATGAATTTAGGAAATATATTTATCTTGGATTGTTGGGAAAATATTCTTGGGTCCAATAATGGATTTGGAGGGTTTACTGAAGGTGCTTGAGGATAAAATTCCAGAGGAGAGGGGGATGGGAGGCTTGAGAGTGGAAGATTCACCTATTCCTCTTTTTCCACAATTGTCAGATGATGAAGCCTAGTAAGAGTTGCCAAGTTCTGTTTAGGAAAGGACTTTTATAAGATCCAGGGCCCCAATTTCTAATTGTGTTGATAATGCTATTATTCTCTCTTATGGTTCTTCTCATGTTTTGTGCATTCTGGTTCCAGATTTCCTCACTGAATGGGAAGTGATTTAGGAGGTGCTCCATGGTTTCTTCCTACTAGTGAAAAGGTGGAAAATTGAGGGGGATATGAATACCCGTCTCCTAATATTGTCCCAAGTTAGGATTTTATTTTGAACTAGAAGCAAGAGAAAAGTGGAGATTTTTGGCCAAAAATTTCATTTTTATATTGTTGCCCATATGTGACATTTTTGAATGTTGTGGAAGTTTTCCTGTAGAATGTAGCCTTCTTTGAGTGTGAAGTTTCCATGTAGGGTGTGACCCCCTCAGAGAATGTCTAGGTCTGTGCTTATATCAATTTTCCTTTGATTTTTCATTTGTTTCCAATGTTGCAAGTCACATTCTACAACAGTGTGGAGATCCTGTGAAGTCATTTTCCAGTTGTGCCAAGGAGGACTGTCAAAGGTGTTTGACCATAGTTATTCCACTTTAAGGGAGGTTACATCTTGGATGTTATTCTCATAAGATATTAGGTTTTATTAAGTTTGTAAGGGTGTTAATTTCTTCTAGGAATCCATCTAGAATAGTGCACTTTGTCCATTGCAAATTTCCCAAAAAGCATGTTCCTATATTAGTGGGTGATTTTTCCAGGAAGCGTTCAAGATGTTGGAGCCCTGAGTTTTGTTCTACAACCATATAAGATGAGACTGAGGTGTTCTTGGGGCATATTTATGTTTCCACAATTTTTCCCAAAGATCAGTCGGAGTTTTGATCTAGCGCCACCATATCTTTTATCCCATGGTGTTGTTTAATTTTCCTGGATCTTAGAGACCCAAAAATCCTAGAGATTTAGGCTTGCAAACTTTGTCCCAGCTGACAAGTGCCCAATTTTTGTCGGGATTGTGACCGTGCCAAAGAAAATTTATTTGCAGATTTCTTTTTTTTCATGACTGATTGTGGGGCGGCAAGGGACGAAAAGTGGTAGGCAGGAATAGCTTATAAAAATTATTTCAGAAGAATGAGCCCGGCTGAGAGATTGAGGGATCAAAAGGTCTAATTTCTAAGGAAATTGGAGATTGAAAGGAGATGAGAATCCCATGAAATGTTTCTGGCAACCGAATCAGAAAGAGGAAGTCCCAAATATTTACATGGTAGGGAAGAGATGGGTATGTTCATCAATTGTGAGATGTGATGTTGGATGGCCTCTGGTGTATTGAAGAAGAAGAGTTGGAATTTTTCTATATTAAAGGTGGTTATGGAGGCTTCACTGAAATAATTGAGAATGGATCTTATTTTTTTGGCTTCTTGGACAATGGGGGTGTTCATAAGCATTGTATAATCTAAAAATTGGCTATGTGATTCTGTTGGTTGTAACCCATATAAATGGAGGCCTTGTACTGAGCCATTATGAATGGAAGCCTTGATGTAGCGGCCCAAGTCCTCAACCATTATGAGAAATAAAAAGGGGGAGAGTGGGTCACCTTCTCTTATGCCTCTTATGGGGGAGAAGGGTTGAGAGGGTACTCCATTGACAAGAATTGAGAAGAAGGAAGAGGATATGAGATTCATTATCTAGGAGATCCGATCTTTGCTGAAGCAAAAAGCAGTTAAAATGGATTTCATATACTACCAACTTAATTTGTAAAAAGTCTTTGAGATGTCTAGTTTTAGTAGCATACCTGGGGTGTGAGTGGTCATGAGCGAGTGGATGATTTTGTGGACTAATATGATGTTGTCCATGATTTTCCTTCGTTAAACATACCTTGATTTCTCCTTAGAGATGATGAAGGGGAGAATGGGCTTGAGTCACAAGGCAATAACTTTGGAGATCATTTTGTAAACCACATTGCATAACGTTATTGGCCAGAAGTTCTTCAGATTAGTAACCCTCTCTTCCTTGGGAATTAGGGTGAGGAAGGTGGATTTTAGCACTAGGATGAATTTTCTTGAGATACATGATTCCGCAAACAACTCCCACACCTCTTCCCTAAGAATTGGCCAACAGTAGTGGAAGAATTTTCTGGTGAAGCCATCTGGGCCTAGATATTTTCCCTTGGGTATATTTTAAACAACTTGATCCACCTGTACTTGTGTTATGGGTCTCATGAGAGTCACATTCTATTCCAGGGAGATAAAAGATGGAATGTTTTGAGTGACTAGTTTTATTGGTAGAGTGTGATCCATAGAGGGCTTTGAGAGAAGATCCTTATAGAAGTATGTCAACTCATTTGTTATTTCCTGGTGGGTTAACAGGGTGTTTCCCTGATCATCTTCTATCTTTGTAATGTGGTTGATGAAGCTTCTATGGATCATGGAGTGGTGGAAGAATTTGGAGTTTTTCTCCCCCTCCTTGAGTTATTGAACATGAGATTTATGTCTCCATAAAATTTCCTCCTACTTGTATCTTTATTCAAGTTTCCTTTTGATGGTGTTCTCCTCTTGTTGTTGGGTATTCATGTAGCCCATTTGAATGACTCGATCCTCAAGGTCTTCTACTTTTTTTTCAAGTGCTTTTCTCTCTTGAAAGATGTTCCCAAAGACATATTTGATCCATTGGTGTACCTGGTTTTTGAAGTATTTTAACCTTTGCTGGAAGAAGAAAATTTCGGTCCCCTATTAGATCTGTGCATTATCCTACCAAGTGCGGGCTAGCTCCTCAAAGTCTGACTGGGTTAACCAGAATTTATCAAACCTGAAGGGTTTGATTTTGGGAGTGGCTATTGTGTCTATCCAGAGATGAACTGGCCAGTGATCTAAGCCTGATTTTGGAAGTATGTTGGACTCTAACATTTGTCCTTCTAGCATAAGAGCTTATGATATTAAAAAGTGATCTAGCATGAAGGATATTTATTAATGTCTTGATCATCTGTTGGTACATGTGAAGGTGCCACTTCCCATTTCTATGTCAACAAGGTTGAGTAGGCCTATTAGTTCCTAGAATTTTATGTTGTCATGTTCTAGGTGTTTCTTCCCTCCTCTTTCTTCATCAAGCATGAGGATCATGTTGAAATATCCTCCGACTATCCATCACTTGTGCTCAGCAAGAGAGCCTAGATAAGACAAACTTCTAAGGAAGAGGTCCTTTTCCTGGAAGTTTTGTGGGCCATAAGAATTGGTAATCAAACCATCTCTTTCCGAGCCAATAGCTTGGTACTGAGATGTCAATGTACTTGACGTGGAGAGGGATTGATCCAGAATCACTGTAGTAGGGTTCAAGAGTATAGCTAGTCCCCCTGTTGCACACCTTTCAAATTTGAATGAAAAAAGTTGCAGTGTCACCATCACATTTTAAGTAAGTCCTCGATGATTCGTCCCAGACACTTTGTTTCTTATAGCAAGAGAATGTCTGGGTATTCATATTTTACGCAGTTTCAGAGAATCCTTTTTTCGAATCTCCCATTTAGGCCTCTGATGTTCCAAGTTATGATTTTCATTATAAAAAATTGGATGGGTGGGAAAAGGAGCACTCTAAGAGTCATTGTATCTGTCTCGAAATGATCATATAGTTCTCTGCCTCTTTTATTACTTGGTGCACTGATTTTCACCCTCGCCTTTTGTTTTCCTTGGGGTTCTTTCGAGGATCTGGGTTTCGATCTACGTTGATGTCAAACCTAGAGATATCCCCCCCTATGGATTCGAGAAAGATATTGTGAAATTTTGTGAGTTGATATTTCAGTATTGTTTTGAGGTCCTTCTTGTTGAGTGATTATTCTATCTTGTATAGGTCAATGTTAGATAGACCTTTCTTATCCATTTCCATTACAGTATCTTCTCCCATCTGTAGGAATTTCCCTGGATTTAAGGGTGCATGGGAATCTGGGATGTTGTTGTTTAATGCGCTTGATTGTTGATGTTTCTTTTATTTTCTTTTGTTTTTTCCTCGATCTATTTCTTGATGGGGGTTTTCGACTTATTTTGACTCTAGAAGTTGGTTGAGGGCTTGAAAGAGTTTGTGTTTGAGTTCCTTCGTCCACCATTATTGTTGGGTTTTTTCTCTGCTTGTCTATTGTGGTTATGAACCTGTTTGAACACGTCCTTCAGTTTCCCCTCAAATTCTATTTTGGTTGGTGCATTGAGGGGGAAATCCCTAAAGAGATTCCCATGTTCATGGAATATCCGGCAACGAAATGGGATATGTTCATAATCTATGGTTTGGGCCTATTAATCATATTGATATTCCAAGGTTATTGAACCAGGTAGAAATTTTGAGATATTCATATAAACACATATTCTTGCAGACGATGTCTATTTTCTTTGTTTGGTGGCCTCTAACGACTTCACATATTTGTCAAGGGTATTTCCAATACCCATTATAATTTCCTCTAACCAGAACTCTTGAGGTAGGGAATAGAGTTGAATCCATACCTAGGCATAGGAAAAATATTCCTTCACGGAGCATAACTGGTCTGTCTAAAAGCACAAGTACAGACCCACTGAGTTGTAGAAGTATGGTCCACTTTCGAAGATGTGGTTCTTGTCTTCTAGGTTGTAGAGTATTATTATGAAAAGCCCTTTTGAGATTAGATGGAGCTTGTAATCTCCTTTAAGAGTCCACTAGGTCTTCATCCATCATGCAATATCCTTTTCTGAGGGCCAAGACACAAAAATTTACCGATTAGAGAATGGTCTCTCATGAACTGCGTGTCCTCCCCTACTCTGGTTAATTTTATAACATATTTGGGCACTAACGGTGCTTGTTGAATGGATTTTTTGGGTATCCAGACCCAAGGAGATTTTGGATGCGATGACTCTGCATCCATTCTTTTTCATGTGCTTCCATATGTATTTTCTTGCAGAAACTTGTCCTGTAGTTGCGACCGGGGTTTGAAAGGCGATCGAATTGCAGGAGAGTTTTTTGTCTCATTTGCTGGTGTGTTCTGGATAAGAGGGCTTTCACCCCTCCATCTGCTCTCATTCTTTTGTGTCATGGTATGTGGTAGGTCTAGTTGTGCCAGGAGCATGCAGAGAGGGTCTAAAGGTACCAAGGAGTGGTTTCGTGGAGTTCATGAAACCCTAAGCATTTCAGAGCCCTAGTTTTCTCCACCTCTCACTCAAAGATTTCTTCTTACATGTATTTGTTGTTTTATTTATTTTTATTTAAATATTTCTTACTTTTTTGTATATAGATTTGGAAGATTTGTTGATTTATATTTTATATATGCAATGGTATTCAAATATTTCTTCTTACATGTATTTTTTTATTTATTTAAAGATTTCTTACTATTTTGTATATATATTTGGAAGATCTATTATTTTCATATGTTGATTTACCTTTTATATATGGAATGGTATATGTATTTTTTTTTTCCTTATTCTTTTTAAATAAACATAAAAAATTTTTTTTTTGAGAAATTAAAGTTTTCATATTCAAATATATTGTATTATTTTTTTATATTTAAATTTCACATTTGTAGTTTATTTATTGTATTTTAAATTTTTATAATAATAAATTATATGATTTTTATTTTATAATTTTATCTAAGTATTTATTTGTATTTATAATTATTTTTCATTTAATTAATCAGGTAGAATTGTGTATGTTCTTTTTTGTATATTGAATATTTAATTTTATTATGTTTTAACTTAAAATATATATAACTTTTTTTAATTATGGATAAAACTATATTTTCTAAATATTTGATAAATTCATTATTTAAGTTAGTTATTTCCCATGTGGTCTCTCCTCATTTTTAAGTATAGGATGTAAATATATAATATCTATCTATAATATGTATGATGTCATTTTGTTAGTTTATTTGTAGTGCTAATCTAGGATAGGGTAGGGTAGGTTGAAGGTTAATATAGGTTAGGTTAGTCTAGGATTGGGATAGAGGGAGGGAGGGAGAGAGGGAGAGAGAGGAGATAATATATATAGAGAGAGAGGTGGGATGGGGGCAAGATGGAGGGATGGAAAAAATAGGAGGAGGAAAAGCAAGAGAGAGAAAGAGAGAGAGAGAGGTGGGGGAGAGAGAGGGAGAGAG
>ML778808.1:223910-249715 GCA_009831015.1 Picea engelmannii | reverse complement strand
CCCTACCTCTCCATCTTTCTCTACCACCCTATGTCTCTCTCCCTCTCTCTCTAATTCTCTCCCGTTATATTCTCTCTACCTACCTCCCCTCCCTCCCTATCCCTCTCTCCATCCTCTCTCTCTTCACCACCCTTTGTCTCTTTCCCTCTCTCTCTAAGGATCTCTCATCATCTTGTATATATAACCATCCCTCCCTCCCTCTCTCTCTCTCCCTTCTATTTCCTCTTTATCTCTCTCTCTCTCTCATTCTCTCCATCCCTATTTCCCTCCATTTGTCTCTCTCCATCCCTTTTCCTCTATCTATATCCCACCATCTCCTCCTCTCTCTCTCTCCCTCACCCTCTCTTTCTAACCCTCTTCATGTCTCTCCATTTATCTCTCACTTCTCCCCATCACTTCCTATGTCTCTCTTCCTTCTCTCTCTTTCTCTATCACCCTTTCCCCCCCTAATATCTCACCCTTTCTCTCTCTCTCCCTCCCTCTCCCTTCACCCTCTCTCTATTTCTATCCCATTCTCCCTGCTCTCTCCCTTTCTCTCCCTCCCCCCTCTCTCCCTTTCTCTCCCTCCCCCCTCTCTCCCTTTCTCTGCCTCTCCCCTTACCCTCTATTTATCTCTCTTTTTCTCTCTCTATGTCCCTCCCTTATTCTTCCTCGCATCATTCCACTCTCTCNCCTCCTTCACTCTCCCTCCCTCCTTCCCTCGCTCTCTCTCTCCCTCTCCCCTCATCTTCTTTCCCTTACCACCCTATCTCTCTCTCTCTATATTCCCCTTCCCCTCCCCTCTCTCTCTCCCTCTCTCACTTTCCCCCTCCTTGCCTCTCTCTCTCTCCCTCTCTCCATATCTCTCTCTATCACTCTATCCCTCTCTGTCTATCTTTGTATCTTTCTCTTTCTCTCACCCCTGTTATATCCCTCTCTCTCTCTCTCTGATAATAATACTTTGAATAAATTTATAATATAACAATATTCAACTTACTCAAATTTATTTTTGAATATGGAATAGAGAATCATGGATCCATTATGTTAATTAAAGTAAAAATTTCATAATTTTAATAGAAAATACAAAGAAATACAAATAAATTAACAAAATGACAACAAACATATAATAAATTTACATCACACACTTAAAAAGAAACTACAGGTAAAATAACTAACATAAATAATGAATTTATCAAATGGAAGGCTAAGGTGCTTTAAATCTAGTTAAAAACTAAAATGGAAGGCTGATGTGCTTTAAATCTAGTTAAAAACTAAAATGGAAGGCTGAGGTGCTTTAAATTTAAATTAAGGTTTGAAATGGTTTTTTTTTCGTTTAGGAAAAACTCAAATAATCACTAAGATTATACAGAAATAATCACTAAAATCTACAAATCTACAAATTTAAATAAAAACAATTAATACAATATATTTAAAAAATAAAAAGTTAATTTTTTATTTATTTCTTATATATATATATATATAATATGTAAAGACTAAAAAATCTACACTCAACGAACCGAGTCTCACTTCATATCGAATATATATCATGGGAGTTCAAAAGTTATAAAAATCAAAGTTTAAAGGCTATTGATAAGACTGGATGAAAATCAACTCATGGTAAAAAGAAAATTATGTATCCATTGAGTGAAAATAAATGTAAATATCCCTATGACAACATTTAAATCCAACATTTTTCTTTTGAGGAGCCCCGACCGACGCGTTGGGGATAAATACGAGGAGGTGAATATCAAAACACTACCCAGTCGTGATACACATATTTATTCAAGTTTGAAGCAACAATATGAAATTTGTAATAATAGGTAAGATTTTATAATTTGTAATCTCTAAGATTTAGTTAGGGGTTGTCTATTTGTTTTACATTTTGGTTTTTTAGTTTTAATTTGATGATATAATTTTGTATGAAATTATAATTTTCTATTTTGTAAATTGTATTTTTTAAAAATTTTTGAAGCATTTAGATTATACATAATTAACTATTCAAATTTGTAAATTCAATAATTCCTGAAAAGATATAAAATAAAATTAAACAAAAATTATCCCAAAAAACAAAACATTAATATAGGGATTTCTGTTGAGCTTATATATTTACTATTTAACACTGAATTTATTTACTGAATTACAAATTTGCAAATGTTAAATTAAAAAGAAAATATTAATGTTTAATAGGTATATAAAGCATCAAAGTCAAATCCATTAAACATAAAACACAAATAATCTAATGTTCATAGAATTAGAATTGTGAATAGCGTGAATTGTCCGTATCCCTAGCCCTGTTTTTCTTGACACGGATGCGGGTCATTTAACTAAGAAAATAATGCATGTTGGGTTAGACTAATAAAAGAACGGGTGAAGTTGTTCAAGAAGCAGATTAAACTAATTACCATTAGCACAGATGGGAAGGTTAAGCTGTTTAAGAAACAGATTAAACTAACTACCAGAAACCAATGAAAAATTAGTTACATAAAAAGAGATAATATAAGTAGATTAAGCCCAAAAAAGGATTCATCTTAAACTAATGAGAAATATAACAAAATAGATTAAATTACTAAAGAGACGGGTTAAATTTGCTAGACTGAGAGTTTAAATTCCCTACCCTAAATGGCTTCTATGGCCACTTCTAAAGCTTTTAGATACTTCCATTGAATGCTACAGTTTTCTAAGCATGTTTTGTTGCGTCATTTTCCTTTGATAGTCTTCTGACTCTTGCAGTAGCTTTTGCTCTTTGTTTCATTGGTTTTGTAACTTCAAAACAAGAGGAAGTACAAGTACTGGTACCATTTTTCTTACTGGGAAGAATTTGCAGTGAATTTCTAGGGTTTCACGAAATTTGAATCGTACTTATAGTGTGTTTTACGTAGCAAATCTATTCGAATATTTTCATATGGTTCAGTGCTTTATCCAGAAGGTTTTACCGTTAAGCAGAGTCCTCGAATTTGATTTACTCTCGAACTCTCACATACTAAAACTATGAACGACGACAGGCAGAGTCTTAGAATTTCATTCTCTCTCAACCTCTCGCAGATGGACGAGATTTCACCGGAGAAACGTAGAAGAGAATATGTTAGTTACGACACAGAATTTGATTTTGTGTTATAAGTAATAATAATGATGGTTGGAATACAATCATAGGAAAAATTTTGCCTCTAATTCATGGTCCTCTTGAAACCGAACCTATAACCATTGCTCCTCATTTCAGTCTTGAAATCTCAAAGTGCCAGTCACCAGTTCGATCAATCTCCTCTCCTCCTTCAAAGATAGCGAGAAGGTATTGGGGAAATGTGGCTTCTAAGTCCTTATTTCATAAACCTCCTAATAAGTGGAAGGATATCATGTTTAAGCTAAGAAACAATGGAAATTCTCGTGCATAGAACATAAGAAAATCATCTAAAGGAGTTGATCGAGATGGATCGGGCAATAATGTGAAGCAACAAACTTCTCCCACCAAATCTCTGTGTCCATTTTGAAGGAGTTACAGTGCACGCGGGGAAATGAAGGGAAAATGTTTATTTTTCTCTTTACCATGTTCCATAATTCAGTCTACAACAGAACAGAAATACAAGGTGGAAACCTCAACCTCTAAAGATATAGAGATTGTTGTTCCTCTGCTTAACGAAATATTACATGTACTCAACATGGCCTAAGCCATGGCATCAAGGTTAACCTATTGAGAGAGAAGGAGAGAGAAATCAGAGGCATACATACCTTTATCTTGAATTCATTTTGTGAAAGGGTTTAGAAGGGATTGAATCCTATCAAAGGCGTGTCTTCTGTCATTAAGCTATTCCAACTAATGACTATTAGCATGCAGATAGAACATAGAAGAACCTGAAATATTTGCAATAAAATTGACAAATCGAAAGGAAGTCTATAGATGAGATTTGGAATAAGCAGGAAGAGATTAAGACTCTTGAATGAAATTACAAAACAATCTCTGCAGAAGGAAATAATAATGATAAAATATGCCATTGAGATGTCAGTTATCATTCAAAAGTTCTAGCGGATGATGCAGGTGGCTCCAATTCAGTTCAGCCTCTTCCTCTATCACACAGACATGACTCAGACTCTACCCCACACATGATAAGACAGCCAACCACACAGGAGGAGGAAAATATTGAAGGACCGTCATTCAAGCTTATCATGCTTTTTCACTTTTGATTTTCACAAATTCCCAAACGTCCAGTTTATCCATGCGTTCATGTTTTTTCAGTTTCGATTTCAAATATAGTTTTCCTCCGTCCGTTAGATATTTCAAATAGATAGATTCCCTCTATCCGTTATCGTTAGAGCTTATAGTTTCCCTCCATCCGTTAGAGATTTCAAATATTGCAGATAGATAGTTTCCCTCTGTCCATTACATATAAAAGCTAAAAGCTAAAATTATTTAATTTCAATCAAATATATTATCTTATAATCATGAAATTAAATATGTATATAATAACCTAATGGTATCAAATATAAAATATAAAGTAAAATGCAATATAAAATACAATACAATTCAGTTTTCTTTTCTGTTTAATAATATCTTATTAAGTATTTAAGTAAAAAATTAATATTTAAGTTCAATCAGATATATTAACTTATAATCATAAAATTAAATATGTATATAATAGTTTAATTGAAGAAAATATTAAAGTAAAGTGAAATATAAAATATAATGATAATTTATTTTGTGAGATTAATAATATTTATAAAGAGTTTATTCAAATAATTTGAAATTAATATTTTACAAACTTATTGTATAAGTTTTTATGAGATTTTGTTATTTTTTCTAGACATAATTTCAAATATATAATTATATCTTTTGTAATATCATATAAATAAGAAATATTAAAAAAAATATTAAACAGTTTATAATTATATTTTTTGTAATATCATATAAATAATAATTTTTAAACAAAATATTAAACAATTTCAATTGAAGGAATATTGAGAATATGTAAGTAAAAGAACACTCACAATATACACCCTGAGTGGGCCTAATGGTTAAGAACATGTGTTTCCTCCTAAGAGATCACAAGTTCAAATTCAAAGGGGGTAGGGTATATATACCTCCATAGACTTTACCAGTCAAAACATTGGGATTGCAATGCTAAATTTGCAAGTATTGACAGACTATTAGGGTTGATTGTAAAAAATAATTCATAGATAAAGATATTTTCAACACTTTTATTAAAAAAAAATTATCAAAATATATTTAAATATCTAAATAATAAAACATCTTTAACAATTAAATTCATTCAAACAATACTTTTAATTGTTAAATTCATTCAAACTATGCTTTTAAAAATTATTTAAGATCACCCTGGAAAGCTAAATCAAGTCTTGGGAGAGAAAATGTCGTGGCGATGGCTCCAACACCCCATAGAACTTTGGGCGCAACTATGGAGACAGAAGTATGCCCCGACCACCTGGCACGATCAACGAATTCGACTCAATGACCCGATCCAGGGCTCTAGCATCTGGAACATGCCCTGGCAAAACTCAATTCTAATCCAAAAGAATGCCTTTTGGGAAATTAGAAATGGAGAAAGCGGCTTATTCTGGAAGGACTCTTGGCAACATCAAACACCTTTAATCAATCTGGAAGAACTGCGTCCCCTCAGGTTAGCACTTCAACGGGAAGTCTTTCAACGGGTCGAAGATCTTTGGAAAATAACAGATAGAGGCATGACTTGGCGGTAGTGGAGAACAAAACATGAGACTCTTCAGCTCTCAGGGGAGGTGGATCTACAGGCCTAGCAAGCCTATGCAAGACACAGAAAAATTCCAATCAGGGATGGTTCAGACATTCTTAGATGGGGCTACTCTACCATTGGAAACTTCTCAGTCAAAGAAGCTTATCACCTGTAAGAGAGCAATCAACAACATCCTATGGAGCGCATATGGAACAAAATTTGGAACTCCAACCTATGGCCCAAAGTCTCCTTCTTTCTTTGGCTCACAGTACAAAACCACATCCTCACTTGGGACAACTTCAAAAAAAAGGTCTTCATAGGACCCTCGATTTGTACTCTCTGTCAACAACAAGAGGAGACTATGGAACACCTCCTCAACAGATTTATGTACAGTTAAGGAATCTGAGACAAAGGATCTCAAATGACACACTTCTCAAATCATTAAAGGGATAGTATTCAAGATGACTTATAGCATTGGGACTCAATCTCTTTCTACAACCCAATACTTGAGAGAATTTGGCAACTTCTCCCGGGTTTCTCGCTCTAGAAAATCTAGAAGGAAGTAAATAGAAGGATATTCCACTCAAAATATTCCCCTCTTGCCTCGGTCTAGGAGCAGGTAGCGAAGTTCGTTTCAAAAAAACTCAAGAGTAAGTCTTGGACCCCTAGCGACCTAATCTGCAATAAAAAGGAGGAAGACATCCTTCAAAACTGGATCCTAGACATTCACAATTAGGAAACCACAAATGTAGTTAGAAAACCCCCTTCCATCCCAATACTCTTGTCCCCACCCACTACAGGCTTCATAAAGATCAATTTTGATGGTGCCTCAAAAGGAAACCCAGGCCCAATGGGATTCAGGGCAGTCCTCAGGAGCTAAGATGATGAAATCCTTCACTCGACAACACGCTTTCTGAGGGAAAACTCAAATAATGCACCTAAAATTTTAATCCTTCTTAAAGGCCTCAAGTTAGCACTAGAAAATCATTATCAGAGGATCATCATAGAGGGGAACTCTTATATCATCATTCACCTCATAACTCAAATTCTCCATGGCGAACGTCCTTCTGATATCTTGCCCAACTAGTGCCTTTTAGGACAATTGGAGGACTTTGGCTCCTTTATTTGTCCCAATATCATTATCATCCCCTCTCATGCTAAAAGGGATTCCAAGAAAGTCGTGGAATGCCTTGGAAATTAGGGAGTCAACACTAAAACTGAGAAAATCTATTGGCATGCACAATTCTCTGACTACACTGATCTTTTGGCATTTTTCCATGAGCTCACTGATGCAGGAGCATCGCCAATAACAAGCGAGTGTAGGGGAAAGTTCCAACGCATTTTGGCACATGATAAATTGTTTGAAATGTTTTAACGTTGGATGCACCAAACTTAAATGAAACGATTAAGAAATGGCATACTTCTTGTAGATTGTAATAATACCTTGAGTGTCTCGCTCTCGTCTGAAGGACTAAGAGGCATTTATGCTAGTAAATGTAAGTAGGTAGCTTTGAATTCTTAGATTAGATAGTTTTAGGAGCCGAAGGGAAAACATATATAAACACCCTCACTTGTATCACTATAAAATTAGTAGCATACTCAATCAAAGAGAGCATAGGAGAGAAGAAGCAGAGAGCTGTGTAGAGAACCCCATGTATAGAAGTTCTGGATTAATATAAAGATCCTTGGTTCAGACTCATGGTGTCCAATTGTTTTATGTGTTGTACATGCTGATTGATATATTCTTATTTACTCTCTGTATGCATTTGATTTGATGTGTGAACGTATGATTTCATGTTAAATGTCTGAAATCTGAAGAGAGGGAGAGTAAGGAATGAGTTTCAATTGTTTCTCTGTCTGAGTAAGAGGTTTCCTGCAAGGAGTCCAGTGAAGTTGTCCGCAAGGCATGCGTTGACAAGAGTCTAGAGTTTCATCTCTGAAATCTCATAAGAGATAATGTTATTCTCATTCTTGTCGAAGTGTAAGTTAAGCACAAGAGCCATGCAAGGAGTGTGCAGGCCGAGTGAAGTCTCAGTCTTCACAACCTAAGAGAAATTGTTGAAGAATAGCCGCAAGGAGTGCGCGCAATAATCTTCCCCAAAAGGACTTGAAGATTTTTCAATCAAGCTCAAGAGGGATAGGGCCTTCAAAGTTGTCAAAGAAAAGCTCAAGAGGGCTAGTACCTTGAAGTATTGGAAGAAGGCTTACCAACGTTGGTTTACTGGAGGACAAGTTTTGAAAGGAGACACCGTGTTTATTTCATGGAAATCGTCAAGGAGGATTTTGACGGTAGGAATCCTCCATGGAGGATTTGCGAAGTCCCGGAAGACATCAGATATCACAGAGGAGAAGGGAAGTTATGACATGTATTTCCCAAGTGAAATATTGAGGGAATCAGACCATAGAATCTGAACCAACCAGGGTCGTTGGATCAACCATGTAAATCTCATTTCGGGGTTTCGTGAGTTCAAGGGTCGAAATATTTGCATCAAGACTGGCGAGGTCGCGAGGTGCGAAGTCCTGAAATAGAGAGAGTATCTAAGTCATCCAATTAGAAGGACACATGTCGTGAGATCACCCTTATGAGGGATTCCGACATCAGAGGTCAGAAAGAGGAACCCTTCAACTTTGCGAGTGGTGAAGCTGTGAAGATAATCAGGACCATCCATCTAAGAGTGGATAGGTGGCACACTCGCCAACAGAGGGGTCAAACATTCATTGACCATTTTGGGGTTTCGTGGGTTGATGAGTTGAAGGCTTAACATCAGGATTTGGGAAGTCGCAAAGTCCAAATTTCCAAAAAAGGTGGGAAGTTCCATCATGGGACCCGCATAGATGACGTGTCAGAATATCACCATTTCGGCATATCGGAGGATAAGGGATCAAGACTTTCATCCCAAAAGTCCTGAAGTAGTGAATAGCGAAGTCGTGAAAGAATCTAAGTTGCCATCGGAGTAGGACAGGTGGCAGAGATCGAAAGGATCTCATGAACTCGGATATTCATAGGATGAGAGGAAAAACCTTGGGTGCTCCAAGTCGCGAGTAGTGAAGTAGTGAGGAGAAAAGATAGTCGTTGGATCCAGGTCATGGGAGGACCGTTGGATCAGGAACCCCATCGCATTTCGCATGTTCGAGAGTTCGAAGGTTGAGAGGAGTTACTTTCGATTGTAAAAGTTATGAAGTCGTGAAGTGCCAAAAATTAGGCACAAAGGACACGTGGCAGAACCGTAAAGTGGGCCCAGGAAATAGGTGGGTGGACACATGTCACCTAGTGGAAGGAGTCAACACTCTATTGACTCTCGTATATCAAGAATTTGCGAAGTAAGAACATGAGGGCTCGACATTGAAACTCACAAAGGCGTGAGAGGCGAGAGGAGCTAACAATAGGTCTAGCCGACGATCGCGCGAGGGAGGCGTTGGCCGAGTAAGAACTATACCCATTTCACGATTTCGGGTATCGCAAGATTGGAAGGGAAGAACTGGGAGCCTTGACTGGTGAACTCATGAGATTGCGAGCTCCAAAAAAGACCTGTGGATCAAATCAATAGGAGATTCCAGCAGGTAATCTGAAAGAGTGGATATGGATCAAAGGGGTTAAAGAATGATCCTGTGAGTGGATATTGGCCCGAGGGTCAATAGGTCTAAATCAATTTGGTATCATAGCTTGAATATGTTTTTATACTTCAGACAGGGGAAGCGAGAAATTATCTCAGCCATGCCACCGAGGAGAAGAGATAGGAGAACACCCGTTCCACCAGAGGAAAGGGAAATGCCAAGAAGAAGGGGTAGGCAGATGCCTGATCCAGCCATGGAAAGAGAGATGCGTGATCTACGCACCAGACTTGAGTACATGGAGACAACACAGAGGCACAGAGCCAGTACTGGGGATCTTAGTGAGTCTGAAAGTGAAAATGAAGATTGACATGAAGGAGAAGAAATCACAACACAAGATGCTGCAAATGAATGTCTGATTAGGGCTATTGCAAGAATGGGTGCTAAGGCAAAAATGGATATTTCAATATATGAAGGAAACCTGGATGTTGAAGAGCTTCTAGACTGGATTAGAGCTCTGGACACATATTTTGACTATGAAGATGTCGAGGAAGACAAGAAGGTCAAACATGTTGTCAAAATATTGAAAGGACATGTAGCATTGTCGTAGAATGAGCTACAAGATGAAAGATGTTGCAAGGGAAACCAAAATATCAAGAGTTGGGATAGGATGATCACAAAGATGAGGGTGAAATTCATTCGTAG
This sequence comes from Picea engelmannii, assembly GCA_009831015.1. Taxonomy (NCBI): domain Eukaryota; kingdom Viridiplantae; phylum Streptophyta; class Pinopsida; order Pinales; family Pinaceae; genus Picea; species Picea engelmannii. The sequence continues at coordinate 239,783 of ML778808.1, read as the reverse complement.
GGATTACCAAATTACTCAGTTTCGGAGAATAAAAAATTTGAGACAGAAGCTGATGACAGTGAAGGAATATACTGAAGAATTCTATAGGATGAACATCAGAGTAGGTCATTGCGAAAGTGATGATGAAAAGGTTGTCAGGTACATGAATGGTCTGAGATATGACATTCGGGATGAGATGAGCATGATGACCATCTGAACGGTGGAAGATGCTTATCAGATGGCTCTAAAAGATGAAGAAAAGTTCAGTCGAAAAAAAGGTCAAAGAGGCCAAGGCACAAGTCAGCCCAGAGGCAAATGAGTTGCCCAGGATAGAAATCAGAAACCCAAGGAAGAGTGGAAGAAACCTCAGACTCAAACTGAGAGATGTGGAAGATCACAAAGAGGGCAGCATACCAAACACAGAGGTCAATATGCTAATGGAAACATTTTTCCTTGTACCAGAGGTAGAGGAAGAGGAAGAGGTCGAGTGATGAAATGATTCACACGTGGAAAGAATGGACACAAGTCTTATAAGTGTCCAGACAAAAAAAAAGAGGTTGGTGAAACTCACATTTCCGAAAGCACAGAGGTAGAATGTTGAGGCAGAAGATGCTTAAGGCAGAAGATCATTGATGATGTGAAAATTTCTCTTAACGCCAGAGAAGGAGGTGGAGAGTTCGGTCCAAAGAAATAGACTTTTTTGAACCACTTGCAAGACCAAAGACTGGGCATGCAAAGTCATTGTAGACAGTGGTAGCATAGATAATCTCATTTCTACAAAGATGGTAGAAAATCTAGAGTTGGAGACTATTGAACATCCATGTCCATATAGAGTTTCATGGCTACAAAAAGGACATCAGGTAAATGTCACTAAACAATGTTTAGTTGAGTTTAAAATAGGAGGGTATAAAGATGAAATACTTTGTGATGTCATTCCCATGGATGTTTGTCATCTATTGCTGGGTAGACCATGGAAATATGACAAGAATTTGATTCATGATGGGAGGAATAACACATACACCCTAGAGAAGAATGGGAGAACTCACATGTTGCTTCCAATCAAAGACAAAGAGGTGAAACCTGAAGTAAGCAACACTGTACTTCTCATGAGTGGGAAGGAACTTCTTACAGAGGTTAAGAAGAAGGAGGAACCACAATTCATTGTGGTCAGGAAGCGTAAAATTGTTTTAACCAGTACAAGGGTAGATGATTTACCGGAAGAGGTTCAAAAACTATTGGAAGAGTTTTCTGACATAGTAGTGGACGAACTACCTCATTCGTTGCCACCAATCAGAAGTGTGAGTCATCACATTGATATCATACCTGGAGCTAGTTTACCAAATAAAGCAGTGTACAGATTGACATTGCAGGAGAATGAAGAAGTCAAAAGACAAGTCCAGGATTTAATGGACAAAGGGTTGATTAGAGAAATCTTGAGTCCGTGTGTTGTTCCGACAGTTCTCAGTCCGAAGAAAGACGGAGCCTAGAGGATGTGTATTGACTCAAGAGAAATCAGAAAGATAACCATCAGGTACATATTTCCATTGCCAAGAATGGATGATTTGATGGATTTCTTGAGTGGAGCAATTTTTTTTTCAAAGATTGATTTGAAAAGTGGATATCACCAGATTCGTATGAGAGAAGGTGATGAATGGAAGACAACCTTCAAAACTAATGAAGGGTTTTATGAATGTCTTGTTATACCATTTGGGTTAACGAATGCGCCAAGTACCTTCATGAGGTTGATGAATGAAGTCCTGAAGCATTTCATCGGAAAATTTGTGATAGTGTATCTTGATGACATACTGATTTTTAGTAAAATGGAGGTAGAGCATCTGAAACATTTGGCTATAGTGATAAAGAGGCTACAGCAAGAGAAGATGCTGATAAATATGAAGAAATCCTTATTCATGAAGACATAGATCATTTATTTGGGGTTTGTTATTTCTCTAGAGAAGTTGAAGATGGATCCATATAAGGTGGAGGTAATTAAGAATTGGCCATCGCCAAAGAGTATATTTGAGGTGAGAAGTTTTCATGGATTGGCTAGTTTCTACCGGAAGTTCATCAGGAATTTCAGTGGAATTAGTGCACCGATGATGGACACAGTGAAGAAGAGACACAAGTCTTTTAACTAGACAAAAGAAGCATAGAAAATCTTCAATTTGTTGAAAAGGAAAATCACGGAACAACCAATTTTGGTGTTGCTTGATTTTAAAAAGACATTTCAGGTAAAATGTGATGCAAGTGGATTTGCAATAGTGGCAGTCTTGAGCCAAGAAGATAGGTCAATAGCATACTTCAGTGAGAAGTTGAATGAAGCGAAAGTGAAATACTCCACGTATGACAAGGAGTTCTATGTTATTATTCAGGCATTGAAGAAATGGAGACACTACTTAATCCCAAAGGAGTTTGTATTATACAGTGACAATCATTCTTTGCAATTTGTGACTCAACAGGAGAAGTTGAATCAAAGACATGTTAAATGGGTTGAATACATGAAAAACTTTACTTTTGTAACGAAGCATATTTCTGGAATTGCTAACAAAGTTGTGGATGCTTTGAGCAGGAAATGTTTGGTATTGCAGGAGTTCAGAGTTAAAACATTGGGTTTTGATGATCTCAGGGACATGTATAGAGATGATCCAAATTTTAAGGAGGCATATGAAGCAGATGAGAATCCAATTCTTAGGAACAGAAGCCAATGGACAGAATACATGATCCAGGAAGGATTATTGTTTAAGAGTAATCAACTTTGTATTCCAAAATGCTCCACGAGGGAGAATTTTCTGAAGGAGAAACACAGTGGAGGATTAGCCATACATTTTGGTCATGACAAGACATTCTCAAAGTTAAATGACTCATATTTTTGGCCAGGAATGAGAGAAGATGTCAAAATATTCATGGACAGATGCAGAATTTGTTAGCATTCAAAAGGAAAGAGGCAGAATGCAGGATTTTATCAACCGTTACCCATACTTGATAGGTCGTGGGATGCGGTAAGCATGGATTTCGTATTGGGGCTGCCAAGAACACAAAGAGGGTTTGAATCAATATTTGTTGTGGTGGATAGATTTTCTAAGATGGCACACTTCATACCATGTCATAAAACTAGTGACACAACTCACATTGTGAATCTATTTTTCAAAGAAGTCATTCGACTTCACGGCTTACCAAGGAGCATAGTTTCGGATCGAGACACCAAGTTCGTGGGACACTTCTGGAGAACCTTATGGAAAAATATAGGAATGAGCTTGTCATTCAGTTCATCTTATCATCCTCAGATTGATGGACAGACAAAATTTGTGAACAAAAGTTTGGGACACTTGCTGAGGAGCTTGGTGACAGAACACCACAATCAGTGGGACAATATTCTGCCACAGGCGAAATTTTCTTATAATGATTCAATCAAAAGAAGAACAGGGAATATTCCATTCCAAATTGTTTATGGGATGCATCCGAGAGGAGTTTCTAAATTGATATATTCAGAACAGAATGAAACTAGGAGTGCTAGTGCAGAGGATTTCACAGAAGCGATGAAGGAACTTCACAGCTAGGTGAAGGAGAGATTGCAGAACTTGAGCCAATAATATAAGAACATAGTAGATCAACACAAGAAAAAACATCAATTTGAGGTTGGTGATTTGATTCTGGCACATATGAGAAAGGAAATATTCCTGAAGGGGACATATAACAAACTGAAGATGAAGAAGATTGGACCATGTAAGGTCTTAAAGAAATTTGGGGGAAATGCTTATGAGATTGAATTACCCAATGGAATCGGAATTTCTCCGATATTCAATGTCTTAGATTTGTACCCATACAAAGATGAGAAAGTAGGAACAAGTGATGAAAAACCAAGGGTTCAGTGGACTAAACAGATGAAATTTGCAGAGAAGCTACAAATGGAAAGCATACTAGACATGAGAGTTAGTAAGAGGACCAGGCGAAAGGAATATTTTGAATACTTGGTCAAGTGGTCTAAGCAAGAAGTTTCTTGCAAGGAGTGCATTGAATTTTTCCACAAGGCCTGCATTGACAAGAGTCCAGAGTTTCATCTCTGAAAGCTCAGAAGAGATAACATTATTCTCATTCTCGCCGAAGTGCAAGTTAAGCACAGGAGCCGTGCAAGGAGTGCGCGCAGGAATTTTCCCCAAAAGGACTTGAAGATTTTTCAATCAAGTTGAGGAGGGATAGCGCCTTCAAATTTTTCGAAGAAAAGCTCAAGAGGGATAGTACCTTGAAGTATTGCAAGAAGGCACAACAACATTGGTTTGCTGCAGGACAAGTTCTGAAAGGAGACACCGTGTTTATTTCGTGGAAATCGTCAAGGAGGAATTTGATGGTAGGAATCCTCCATGGAGGATTCGTCAAGTCTCAGAAGCCGTCAGATCTCATAGAGGAGTAGGGAAGTTATGAAACGTATCTCTCAAGTGCAATCTCAGGAGAATCAAACCGTAGGATCTAAATCAACGAGGGTCATTGGATCAACCATGAAAATCTCATTTCAGAGTTTCGTGAGTGGAAGGGTAAAAAATTTTGCATCAAGACTCACGAGGTCGCGAGGTGCGAAGTCCCAAAATAGAGAGAGGATATGAGCTGCTTGATTGGAAAGACATGTGTCGCGAGATCACCCTTATCAGGAATTTGGACATTGGAGGTCAGAAAGAGGAACCCTTCAACTTAGCAAGTGGTGAAGCTGTGAAGATAATCAAGACCATCCATCTGAGAGTGGACAGGTGGCACACTCGCCGATAGGGGGGTCATACCTTCATTAACCATTTCGATATTTTGTGGGTTGAAGAGCTGCAGGCTTAATATATGGATTCGTGAAGTCATGAAGTCCGAATTTCCAAAAATTGTGGGAAGTTCTATCATGGGACCCGCGTAGACAATGTGTCGAAAAATCTCCATTTTGGAATATCGGAGGATAAGCGACCAAGAATTTCATCCTGAAAGTCCTGAAGCAGCGAATAGAGAAGTCACAAAAGAATCTAAGCTATCCATTGGAGGAGGATAGGTGGCAGAGATCGAAAGGATCTCACGAACTTGGAGGTTCGCAGGGTGAGAGCCAAAACCTTGGGTGCTCCAAGTCACGAGTAGAAAAGTAGCGAGGAGAAAAGACAACCATTAGATCCAGGTCACGGGAGGACCATTGGATCAGGAACCCCATCACATTTCACGTGTTCATGGATTCAGAGGTTGAGAGGAGTTACATTCAATTGCAAGGGTCACGAAGTCACGAAGTACCAAAAAGTCGGCACAAAGGACACATGGCAGAACCGCAAAGTGATCCCGGGAAATAGGCGGGTGGACACACATCACCTAGTGGAAGGATTCAACACTTTGTTGATTCTCGCATATTGGGAAGTCATGAAGTAAGAAAGCGAGAGCTCAACATTGAAACTCACGAAGGGGCAAGAGGCGAGAGGAGATAACGATAAGTCTAGCCGGTGGTCGCGCGAGGGAGGCGTTGGCCGAGTAAGAGCTATACCCATTTCACGATTTTGGGTATCGCAAGATTGGAAGGGAAGAAATGGGAGCCTCAACTTGCGAACTCGCAAGATTGTGAGCTGCGAAAAGAATCTATGGCTCAAATCGAAAGGAGATTTTAGCAGGGAATCTGAAAGAGACAATCTGGCTCAAAGGGGTTAAAGAATGATCCTGTGAGCGGATGTCGGCCTGAGGGCCGATAGGTCTGCGTCACTCGCCCATAGAGATATTCATCCCCAAGATGGAATGCCATGCAAAGCTCGCAAGACACATGGCATGGAGCCAGGTATGACCTTAAATGAGGTTGGCCAACTCTCATCCCCTCAGCATTAAGGATGGGAGTGGGCTCCAGCTACCGCCATCTTGAAACAGGACTTGCCCCTCATGCGAACAGTCTCATTGTGAACCTCATCCATGCAGAGATATTAATGGCATCAAACATCTCATCGGACCTCCTGCTCTTAGTAAGCCCTTACCATGTCTTTCTCCACTTCATTTTCGCTCTGCACCAGAGATGTAGCTTGAAGCCTTGGAGAAAAAATATTCCCACCTTTTTCACACCTCCAACCTATCTACCTAGCTTTATTCCTTAGGAACAAGGAAAGCCTCATTGAGGCTCAGCTTGGCATTCTTATGCCGCTAGATGAAAATGCCTGGAAAACATGGAATGGGTGCACTCTCCATTTCCCAGACTCAACTCCAACGCAACAAATTGAATGCAATGTGCCTCCAGTTGCAGGAGTCATAATGGAGCCTTCGATTGTAGTAGTCATCATGGAGCCTCCCATGGCATACATCGAAGAGGAAAGCCTGGAGGAGCCTCTTTAGGAGACTTCAGAGCTGTGCCTTTTCATAGTGCCATAAAATTGGGATCCACCAAGTAATTGCAGAGTGGGAGCCTCCTTGTCTGGCCCTGAGAACTATAATGGTGGTAACACTTGGGTGATACGGGAAGAAGGCTTCACCTGCTATGTGGAAGAGGAGACCCCAATAGACATGGACCCTCATGAAGCAGACCCAGATGTTGAAGGCTCCTTGGGAAACAACATGCGAAGAACACAGGAGGAAGTAGACCTAAAACGGGATGGGAAATAAGACTCAAGCAAGCTAGTGGAAGCAGAGCCAAGAGAGTGTAGTGGAAAGGCCAATGAGGATGGCACAATCTTTATGCCACCTCTTATCTTTTTCATGCAAACTCAATGGCGTGACTCGCCACCTCTACTCCATCCTAACCTGCTTAATTTGGTTTTTGATTTGAGGATCCATATGGCTGACCATGCTTATCATGGCACCCTCATGGGCCAACATGTGGACATGCTCTTCAACGCCTATTCCAATGCACTACCTAGACAAATATGCCCAACCTGCCTACAACACTTTGTCATCCCAGCTAAGTCACACGCTCCGGATATGGACACCAACTCAGACACCACCGGGTATTACCTATGGTCATGTTCAAAGATTACAGTCTCTTTTTCATAGTTTTATAAACGATTCTAGTTACATCCCGTAAGACTTTAGACACAGTTAAGACAATTAAACACCATCGATCTTGGTTTCCTTTGGGCAGGATTGATGGAAAACTAGTCCTCCTTGAACAAGGGTTAACTCCATTTCGGTTTTCGATTAATCGGCGGAATGGTGGGTAATCCAAAAACAATGGTACTTTTTGCTTCTTAATATAGAAGGAGCTTCCCTCTTTTTAACTTAATGTTTATTTTTTATTTTTTATGTAAGATCCCTATTACTATTATTTATTGTTTTAATCTTGTAAATAATGGTTTTGTCCCTTGTAACCATTACTACAACAACGAGATAATATAAAAACCATTTTTTATTTTAAGTTGTACATTTAGCATTTCATTTTGATGGCATTCATCACCACTCAAAAAAAACACACACTTAAAACTAGATTTGAGAGTGCCCATTCTTGAAGAAGAATTTTGGAGTTATGTATTTGAAAATTTATAACATACCGGATCGAATGAATAATTGTTGTACTATTTTTTTAGATGGATAGTACAACAACCCATAAAATAAATTAAATAAAAAAAAAACTTAAAATAACATTAAATAAAAATAAGTTTACCATGATTCATAAATATCATTGTTGAACATTTAACACTTACCATAGAACCACTTCTGTGCATGCAAAACACGTAGCAACATTTACAAAAAATACTAGTAGCAAATTTTAGGAAAATACTAGTGCAGATGGAATGTTTGTTTTGGAATCAGAACCATTGGCCATTGTCTCCACCTTTTCCTAGGTACTTCCACGAGCTAGGAAGGAGCAATCTTGTTTCATCTCAGTGTAGAGATATTGCAGGCGAGGAGATGAGAATGCAGAAAGGGAACTTAATTCTACATTTATGCTCATTAAGGTTCATGATAAAACCCTATAGTTTAAGAGATGAGAATGAAGAAAGGGAACTTACTTATGCATTTATTATCATTAAGGTTCATGATAAAACCCTATGGTTTAATGAGCTGATCGTGATGGATGTTGAGGTTATTCACAAAATAACAAGTCTTTCCATCAAAGGAGAACTTGTTAAATTTGTTGCCAGAGACAACAATAACTAGATCCAAAGTATTGAAGGAAGGAATTCCAGCGGTTTAAAAATTAGTTATATTAGGAGCACAATTCATCACTGGATTGCAATTAAATACTCTAGTTAGATAATCCTAATATAACCATGACACCAAGAACTCCAAGGGTTTAAAAAATAGTTTTATTAAGAGCAAGATTCATCAGTGGATTGCGATTAAATACTCTAATCAAATAATCCTAATATAATTGTGACACCAGATTGATTGAGATTCACATAGAGAACAATATGAAATTATAATATTAATATGTACATGCAGTCGAATCCCTACAATTAGACTGCAAGTCGTTTTTCTCCAAAGGTCGATACAAATCCAATTGCTTCAAGTTCATTCTCCTCTTCTATTAGATACGACCTAGACATAGGACCACTAGACTCAGACTCTACAAAGACAAACCAAATCATGGATAAAGAAGAGAGGACAAGGTAAATGTTAAATATGTTTGATTCCTGTCTATAAATATCCCTCGATTTTTTTTTACAATTCTAAAATATTTTCCTACAATTCGTTTTTTAAATATATGTTCTTTGAGATATATATAATTCCTTTCTATCTATAAGAGACTCACTTAGTAATTGCATATGATAACTCAACCATTCAAGTCTATAGTTTCATGGTTTTTGCATCCATTTCAGACAAAATTAATAAAAAATTATGCCAAGAAAAAATTAATCAGTGACCAACGTGAAGCCTGTAAGTAAGAAAGGTTGTCCTCCCTGCCCTCCTCTCCTTATCAACAGTGAGGAGAGTCATTTTCATCCAAAATGTGCAACTCATAATTTCCTATACAATTTCAACTAAAAACACAATAACAATATGTACAATTGCAAAAGTATTGAACTTTTATGGTAAAAGGGCATAATAGAAAGAACTTTCCATTGTCTTGTTCCCTAAATCCCATTAATAATTGATTTATGTAATATTTTTCCATGAGTACTCTTATTTTCACATGCAAGTTGTATTCAAGCCAAAAGTAAATATTTGATGTTACTGTTTCAAACAAGTAACCTAAAGGCGACGTGTTTTTCAATGAAATACGACATTTTTGTAGCCACTGTGCAAATCTAATCAAGGGACACGTTTGTACATGTTCTACTTTTGCAAGGAAATCATCCGGGAACTTTGAAATATGAAGTAAATGAATAAATATGTGATCATATGACCATGGATAACATATCTGAGATATCGAACAAATCAAATTTAGCTCCAAAGTTTCTTGCATTCAACAACAACTTAATCATTCTCACAATAAGCCTCTAGCCCATCCATTAGTCCACTTCAAGTTGTTCAACGTGAATCTTTATTCAACTTCCCTTCCTTGACATTATTAATTTAAAATGGCACATTCTTTGAAAATCACACTAGTGCCATGATTCCATCTACATCTTATTGATGCACAAAATTCTTTATTTATATGATATTAGAAAGAAGTTAAGGGCCATGGAAAACAACAAGATTCATGAATCCACAGTAAGTAAGAATGGTTGTACGTAATAAAGGTAAGAAATCATATGTTGTTGACCTAGAATGTCTTAACCTGATAAATACTAAGGAAAGAATCAAATTTCAACATCTCGTCTAGGGTTAGTGAGTAAGAAATTCCAACAATAGTAGGAGGTTGGCATGGGCCCACATTACCTAAGGGGTAAATCTTAATCATGTCGTAGAATTTGTTTGTGAAGAAAAAGTCTGAAGAAGACTATACGACTATGTAAGGGAAGGATAAAACCTAAGAACATATGGGTAAGAAAATGGAACCCAATGTGATTTTCATGCTTTTCTACAATTTCCACGCATGTTTTTTGTTTTCATTTTTGGTTCATTCTTTTAACCAAAAATTTGTCTTTGATTTTGTCTTGAATCATGAAGGATTTAATATATCCTCTAAGAACCAAAAAGTTATTAGTTTTCATGATGTTATATATGGATGAAATGAAGTCAACAAGTCCGCAATTCCCTCGAGTCTGGACTCTGAATTGGTAACAGTCACCCATAAGTGTTTCCCCACTTCATATGAGTCCTATGCTCATCCATATCATGAATTAGCTATGTATTTTTTTATGGATAGATATTATAGATGCTCGACCAACTTTGAAGGTCACATCCAACAAAAGTGATTGGATGGTGTAGGCTAAGTCCATCAAGATGTGAGGGAATGGTGTAGGCTAAGTCCATCAACATGTGAGGGGATGGTGAAAGATAAATTTATCAAGATAAATTCATCAGGATGGTTGTCACTATAAACCATAGGTTAGTGCCAACAACCCATAAGCCAGATCTTAGCAAAAAACTTATGCTTTAGCAAGGATCGATACCTACAAAAACACACCCACTAGGAGGTCCCACTCAAGTGGTGTCTATCCTTCCACCCTTATCACAACCGACGATGCTTTGGTGCTTCATATGAGATTTGAACCCCAATGGATATGTTAACTTACATTGGTTGTTGTTTTCATTGGTTAGTGATGTGAGTCATGTTTGGGAGGTTTCTTTCTGTAAAATCACCATTTGAAGTTTCAAGTCCTCTTATGCTTCTTTCTGTAGAATTTCCATTTGAAGTTTCAAGGCCTCTTAAAATGGAAAATGTTTGATATAAGTTGTTTTTGAAAAACCATATAGGCATATTGATAATTTGGATTCCCTTGTTTTGGTTATGCATAAAGGATTATGTGGGATATATTCCTAATAGAATTTCACCCAAAGATTTGGCCTTTGGTGACAAATTTTTCTCATCAAAGAAAGTCGTTTATTTGAAATTAACCTTGTATGAATTGGTTTGTGAAAGTACTTTTCTCCTCTATTTCAAGCTGTACTCATTTTTTTAGGAACAAGTATTGCAATACAATGGACAGTTTGGATTTCATTACATAATTAACCTTCTTACGGTTGTCTTTGTTTGTTTTTAATGATCCAAACGAATCGTGATGATACTTTTTCCTCTGTAAGTACTTCAAACCCTATCAAATCTTGTCATTTTCCCATAATCCAGGTTCTTATGTATATTATGGACTTCCATATCTTACAATAATGGCTCACTGTAAACAAGGGATGTGTATGCTTAAAATGCAATTTAACAAGTTAAAAATGGTTCTACAAAAGTCTTCTTTTGTGGGTGAAATACAAAATATATTTTTATCCGTTTCTAGTTTAATGAGGGAAATTGATAGATGCAGAGTTAACTGGTTAAAGTGGGGAATAATTAATAATAATAATAAGCTCAGTATAAATGAGGTCCTAAAGGTAATACTTATTTTTTCTTTTTTTAACCTTAAGTGAAGGGTGGATATGTAATATGTTGCACTGTACAGATATTTCTTAGTCAGAGAAATTGAATGTCCTTCTGAGATGGATTACCAACAATGGCTTACTTATTGGGTGCTATACTCATTGATTACCCTTTTCGAGCTCTCTTGCTATAAGGTTCTCTCATGGTAATCTACACTTATCTCATTATTTATAAACTAGTTTGAGATATCTAAAATAGGTTTTCTCTCCATTGAGATAACAGTTCAAGAAGAAACTCACATAGCATTTATGTGTGACAGGTTACCCATATGGCTTTATATAAAATTGATTCTGTCATTCTCGTTGGTCTTACCAATGTTAAATGGAGCAACATACATATACGAGGATTGCGTTAGAAAGTTTGTCGACAAATATCGACCCAATTCAGATCTACCAAGAGGGAAAAAGAAGGTCCTTTGAAAGATTATCCTGTATGCAAGAGTTGGAGTCGAAATCTACATTGCACAACATGAGGTTGTTTCATTTGAAAAAATCATTAAAGAAGTAATAACTAGACCTATTTCTTTATGCTTAGCTCATATGCATGTCTATTCCACTCAGAATTTAAATACGTTTGAATTCCTTTAAGGGTTAAGAAAATATTGTTTCATTTCTGAATCGGCGAGACTCAAATAAAAAACATATCAATTAGGGTTCAATAGGAGAAGTAGAAATTTATTTTTTTGGCTTATTCCTCTGGATTGGAATGTTCTCTTTGATATCAGGGTCAATCATCCAATATTCAATGACCTACTTTGAATTTTAATTTATAAATTAATTTATGTGGTAAAAGAATTTGTACAACCAGGATGGTGGGAAACGCAAAATAAAAATGAAAATCCAAATATGATCAATATCAAAACATTGGAAGAGTCTAAATGTACATAAATTAATTTCAAATCTTCGTCAACACAGAAGTGAGAGAAGGTGAAAAATTAGGTTACCAAAATATATTCATGATGCTCCAGACATCGGATGGCTTCACCCTGAAATGGGTCAAGCTTGAAGGAATTCTCCTTCACAATGCGATGGTTTGTATGTGGGGAAAATTTGATAAAATTTGATAGCACATATTTTTTCAGGGTTCTTCATAATGACCATGTTGCATAATAAATTTTCAAGTTACACAAAATATTTCTATGGCCCACCCTGAATCATTATTTCTTCCTTCCACAACTACCTTGAATCATTGTATCCATTGTTCATCAAGAGACGTGGGAGTTGAAGCAAGAGAGCCAAGTTAACTTCAAATACTGGAGGTTAGGCGTAAAAAAAGAACTCCACTCATGAACAGTGGCGCCTCAGGACACATGAGTCTTTAACATGGCTACAAGGAGATGGAAAGGTCGTGTGTCTGTGAGAACCTATATAGTATGTCAGGTGGAACTACAATATATTTAATATATTTGTAGGTGAGTTTGTGTGGTGTTGAGCAGTTAATTTCATGTCACCGACAATTAAAAAATATTTAAGTCTTGTTAGAAATCTATAAGAGTTGTCAGAACCACATTGTTGAACCTTCAAAATGGCTAGTAGGAGTTTTTTTATTTTTTAAATCACTTATTATCTCTCCCAATGGAGGAAAAAAAACACGATACACGAGGAGATTTATGTCATGTCATGTAAAATTTAGCCAATGAAAAATTCAATTATTGAAATTTAATAAATAAATAAAATATTTTATTTTTAAAAGTAAATCAAATTAATATAAAATGTATTCAAAACTTAGTAAAAGATTGTAAATGTAGGTGAATTAATAATTGGTCAGCCTAGTTTGACCCTTGAAAGAAATCTATAGTCCCTACTCAGGCAAGGACTCATAAAGATTGAAAATTTTCCATTGCACGATAATGAACCACATTAAAATAAGTAACAATATTCTAAAGTAACGAAAAAAAAAAATTCATATACATTTCAAAATAAAGAATGAAAAATTCCAGGTAGATTTGAGCCTTTTGTGATTTCACCAGCTAAAACAAAACTACACTGAAACTATACACATCTGGTAGTGTTTGTAATACAAAGATCCAAGTACCCCACCATCCCTTGAGCACATGTAGAGATGTGAGAGAGGTCTGCCTCTACTAGACGAGATAGCCCAAAATCCAAAATAGGTTGGGATTTTTGGATGCTCAAGGATTTGTTTCCCCAAGGTGGGTGATATATCCAACTGGTGGTTTGATTAGATATCAGAGAAATTTTGCTTGTATGATTTTTTTTTCATACTGTATCAAATTTGAATTCAAACTTGGTAAATCTTCCTTTTGGTATGGGGTCGAACTGGAGGTCTTAAAAAACAACAATGATAAGGGCATAAGTTTTCACTGAGGGGTGATAACACTTCTCCATGACCATATTATTTCCCTTCTAAATTAGAATTTTAATTTGGAATGTTTGAAGATCAGAACATCCTTCAATCTTAATGTGAAAATGGGACGTTGAATTCTAATTTTGACAATTGCAAGATAATAAAATTTTCAATTTAAACTTTGTATGTGGATTTGAATTCGGATGGATGGAAGCTAACTATGACTATGAGATGATAATAGAAGTATTAATTAAAGAATTTATATATTTTTTAAATTTTAATGGGTGGAATGTCTTTTCAAATTCCTTACCTTCCTTTATCCTCTCCATTTTTTTTTTCGTTCTTTAGAATTTTTTTTCACCCCATTTTTGGTATTGGTTTGGGATTATAGGTATTTTGCATTATATGTTGTGATATTATTACACTAATATGAGTCCACTTATTGGATTTAGAGTTTCATATGACAGGGTTATTTAATGTAGAGGTGATGTCTATCACTAAGATTTAATTAATGAATAATAGTGTCATCCTCTCTCTTAAATGGAAGGTTGTTATTACAAAATGTTGTCATAAATGAAAGGTTAGATGCATTTAGTAAATTAATTGTTAGGTTTTAGTCGATGCTTTAGACATGTACTACACTTGTTCAACTCTGTCTATCCACCTCCAAGCCATTTTCCATTGGTTCATGTTGGGATCGAATGGGCAATGATGGCATCAAGCAGATAGTGGGGAGGTGGAGTGAGCGTGTCACTTGTTTCATAGAGAAAGTTGTATCAAAGAAAGATAACATATTGGTAAATTAATAAAATAGAGTCTTTTGATTCTTTGGGGATTTTGATCACAAAATACAAGTGGTGATTCCCATTGTAGTTCCTACAAAAATTACATTCGAAAGGTATTAGTGGATATGTTATGATTTCTTATTATGATTTATTTTCTATTGTTTGCATCAAATTTCTCGTTTCTTTCTTGTATTTGTGTTATTAAGGTGTTTGGATTAAAGTGTTTTCATAAACATGGAGGGTGATACGAACGATTTCTTCATGTAGGATGCATTTTGTAAATTTCATGTTGTTCTTGACTCTTTTGTAAATTTCATTTTGTTCTTGACCCTATAATATTTTCCCTCCGACCCCAATTTCATAATCTAATTCTTGAATATAAACGTCAAAGTTGTTCAAGATTTTAATATGGATTGAGTTAACATATATTCTCCTCTTTTCAAAATTCTAAAAAGAGGTTAGAGTTCATTTACTAGAGTCCCTTCATTAAAAGGATGGCTCGGCTTCCTGACATGCATCCTCTTCTAACTCTTCATATGTCAATGGATCACCTATAACATCTTTTACTTGCACGTGTTCCTCTTTTTTTGGTGTTGGTTCTATAAGTGGTTCATGTATTGGTTCGGCCTCTACCCTAGGCTTGTTAGACTCTATTCTTTCCTCATCCTCCTCATTTTTCTATTGTGGTTCTCCTAGACCCAAATGATGCATAGTGGCATTCTTCTCTTCCATCTTTGAGTCCACATTCATATTCTCTATCTCTTGTTCTTCGACCGATGTTGGGATAACTAGTTCAAGTGATGGAGTTGCATCCATTTCCATGACTCCTGCCTATACACTATTGTTTTCCACTTCTGTTTCTTGCATATATGGTGATACTGTACTGATGCAGGTCCTCCTTGACATTTGGCTAGGTGCTCCAACCTCTGGTGGTGCCATATTACAATTTCTTCACTCTGGTGATCTGAATCGATGTTGAAACTTTCAGGGATAACCGATTGCTATGTGTGCTTTCTCAACTTATTTTCATTATATCTTGTTCGCTCAAAGCCAAAATGAGGTTTTATTTGAAAGTTTCTTGCTTTTGTAAGGCCCTTCATTAATTCTCTATTGTATTCCACTTTTATGTATCCTACTTTACTTCCTTCCAACTTTTTCTGTTCATTCTTCACCCCGATGCATAGTGTTTATTTTTTGTTTCGTGCAATGTATTGAATTTTGTTTATTATTCCTTATACCTCTCTCTCTCACTTCCTCCCCCTCACCCCTCTCCCTCTCTCCCCCTTTCTCCCTCATATTCTCTCACTTCCCTACCTTCCTCTCTCTCTCTCCCCTCAATCTCTACCTCTCATTTTCCCTCTCTCTCCCTCTTCCTCCCCTCTCTCTTTATTCCCATGTCCCTCTTCCTCC
>ML778808.1:196324-219783 GCA_009831015.1 Picea engelmannii | reverse complement strand
TTCCCTCCCTTTCTCTCCCCCTATCCCCCTCTCTACCCTCTCTTTCTCTATCCTCCCATCTTTGTCTCCCCCACCATTGTCTCCCTCTCTCCCTCCCTTCCCCCTCTCTCTCCTCCCCTCCCTCGCTCCTCCTATCTCTTCCTCCCTCCATTTCTCCCAATCCTAGCCTAACCTAGTCTAACCTAAACCAACCCTAAAATGGACTAGCCTAACCTTACCCTAAACTAGTGTGGTTTAACCTAGTCTAACTTGGCTTAACCTTCAACCCAACCTAGCCTAGCCCAGTTGAACCTGTCCTAACCTACCTTAGTGTATTTTAATTTAGCCTCCATTGAGCTAGACTAGTCTATCCTACCCTAATATAGCCTAGCCTAACCTAACCTTACCCTAATATAGCCTATCCTAACCTAACCTTACCCTAACCTAACCTATCCTACCTTAAACTAACCTTGCCTAGACTAGCATAGCTTAACCTCACACAACCTATCCTATCTTATGTTCGCATAACCTATCCTACCTTATCCTACCCTAACTTAGCCTAATATAACCTACCCTACAATAACCTACAAGGCTAGCCCAACCTAACCTATCCTCTCTTACCTTAACTTCGTGTCGCCTACTTTACCCTAACCTACATAGAGTGATAATGTAGATAGACTAGACTACCCTATCCTATCTGAACCATAAGTCTAAATCCCTAATAATAAGCCTAAACGTAAGGCTAAGACTTTATATAACCCAAGGCCCAAACCTCACATCATACTTCCTTGGATAAAATGAAAATAATTCTTTGAACAAATTTATAATATAACAATATACAACTTACTCAAATCCATTTTTGAATATGGAATAGAGAATGATAGATCCATTATGTTAATTAAAGAAAAAATTACATAATTTTAATAGAAATTACAAAGAAATACAAATAAATTAACAAAATTACAACAAAATAATAATAAATTTACATCACACATCTAAAAACGTTAAGAGGCCACATGTAAAAATAACTAATATAAATAATAAATTTATGAAAAAATTTAAAAATATATTTTTATAAAAAATATTAAGAAATATAAATATAGTTTCAATCATAAATCATAAATTTCTCGTCTTGTCAGGATGATGCCAGTAATCCCCATAACAATGTCATAAAACGCTTTAGGATTCAATCTAACTTGCTCGTCTGGTCACGATGATGCAAGTAAGCCTCATAAATATGTCAAAAATTAATATAGTTGAAAAGTAACAAAAACCTGGCTTTATCTGTCTAAATGGTGTTTTGGGTAGAGACATTTTTGGAAGTAATCTAACAATATAAATTTAGGATATATCATAATTGTTTGTTATTTAAATTGGATTTCTTTAGTATACTGAAAAACTTCTTAGACACTTAATTAAATATATTTAATCATTAATATCTGCATATAGAACAAAAAAATTTACTGCACATATCCAACAATATATGCCCAAATTTCAAGAAAAATTAAATCCCAAAAATTAAACATAGAAAAATTACACTACTACCAAAAACCAATACCAAAATTTAAAAGTAGTTTGATGCATTACTGTGACAACGTCCAGAAGACGGGGGTGTTCGCTAAGGTATTTGACAATCCATGTCAAGACACTTGTCATGGTATCGTGAGCTACAAATAGGACACCAATTACGTTGTCTATAATCTGGTCTTCATTAAGAGTTTGCCCATTTTCGTCTTGGGACCTCATCACGGATTCTGGTTGTTTGCACAACGATGAGGTCCCTATTTTGGCTTGGGACCTCATACTACTTTTCTTCTTTTTTTGGTCATTCTTCACCCCGATGCATACTATTTATTTTTTGTTTTGTGCAATGTATTGAATTCTGTCATACCAATTTTCTATCTCTTTCAAATTGTATCCCCCCCACTCTCCCTCCCTCCATCCCTTTCCCCTTCTCACTCCCTCCCCCCCCTCCTTCACTCTCTCTCCCACCCTTTCCCCCACCTTCAACCTCTCTTCCTTCCTCTCTCATTCCCTGCCTCTCTGGCCCTCTATATCCCTCCCTCTCTCTCCTTCCCTTCTTCTCTCTCCCTCTCATCCTCTTCCCTTATGTCCCCCCATCTCTCCCCCCTCCATATCTCTCTCTCTCTCTTGCTCTCTCTCTCTCACTCTTTCTCTCTCTCTCGCTCTCTCTCTCCCACTGCCTCTCTCCCTCTCCCTCTCTCTCTTTATCTNTCCCTCCCTATCGCCCCTTTATTTCCCTCCCTCTCTCTCTCCCTCTCCTTCCCTCCTTAAATATCTCTCTCATATTCTCTCCTTTCCCTCCCTCCCTCTCTCTCTCTCCTCTCCATCTCTCCCTCTCATTCTCCCTCTCTCTTCCTCTCTCCCTCCATATCTCTCTTTCCCCCACTCTCTCTCCACATCTCTCTCCCTCCCCCACTCTCTCTCCAATGCAAGGGTAGGCATTTGAGTTGCATGAATATCTTTGGAATAGGTCCCGTGAGGTCTTTGGAAACATCAAGGAAGTCAGACATACACACAACATAAAATAGCTCACAAAGAAAATATTCTTGAGAGAGTGAAGAGATGGATAAAAGAAAAGAACAAAGGCCACTTCCAAAACATTAAAAGGAAAAAGGAAAAGAAAGAAAGCAAATAAAATGATAAACAAAAGGCATATTGGATGTGAATATGGATAAGATAAAATGGTTTACATCATTGAATTTTACTATCTGTTGGAATGCTAACGAAGTCAAACTGACCATTGAATTTATAATTATGTAAAATTATCGAACCGTATCCTTTCAGAATTTAAATTCAAATATTCAAATTTTGAAAAATGACACATGCTAAGAGTTCAGAGTGTGTTGGGTGATAAAGCAATTAAATGCCTTATATCTAGATACTTATTGGTCACCATGAGTGACTACCACCGTCACTTGTCAATTCTACATATTGACCATGACAATGCAAACTTCACCTTTTTGTTTCTATACACTTGGCAAGCCAACACATAAAAGATAAAAATAGTTTAGTTCAATAAGATATATTATCTTATAATCATGAAATTAAATGTGTATATAATAGAAAATATTAAGTAAAATGTAATATAAAATACAATACAATTCAACTTATGTTTAGTAATATTTTATAAATTATTTAACTCAAAAATTAATATTTAATTTTAATAAGATATATTAATCTATAATCATAAAAGTAAGTATGTATGCAATAGTTTAATTGAAGAACATATTAATATTAAGATAAAGTGAAGTATAAAATACAACGATAATTTAGTTTATGAGATTAACAATATTTTATACAGTGTTTACTTCAAAAATTTGAAATAGATATTATTTTAGAAACATATTGTATAAGTTTTTATGGGATCTTGTTATTTTTCCTACACATAGTTTCAAACATATAATTATATCTTTTGTAATGTCATATAATAATAAATATTAAGTAAAATATTAATCAATTTCAAACATATAATTATATCTTTTGTAATATCATATAAATAATAAATATTAAACAATTTATATTCACAATATCTAAGTAAAAGAATTTTTACAAAATCTGATGTTGAATATAGTGAAAATGGTGTTTTTAGTAAAGAAAATACTTTGAAATAAATTTTAGAGTACATGATATTGAACAACATTAAACTAAGTAACTATCTTATAAAGGAGGAAAAAACAAAAAATAACATATACATTTCAAAATTTAAATTAATAAAAAATGAATCATGATATTAAACCACATTAAACTAAATAACAATAATCTAAAGTAATAAAAAAAAAAGATTTCATATACATTTCAAAATAAATATTGAAAAATTCCAAGTAGATTCGAGTCTTTTCTATGTCACCAACTAAAACAAAACTACATTGAAACTATAGACATCACTTAGTGAGTTAGTAGTTTTTATGTGAGAGAGGTTTGTCTCTATGAGACTAGATAGCCCAAAGTCAAAAATAGGTACGGTGTTGGATGCTCAAGGCTTTCTTGCCTCAAGGAGGGTGATAGATCCAACCAGTGGTTTGATTAGCTATAAGAGAAAGTTTGGCTGTAAAATTTGTTTTTTCATATTGTATCAAATTCAAATTTGAATTCAAACTTGGTAACTCTTCCTTTTGGTTGGTAACTCTTCTTTTCGGTATGGGGTCTAACTAGAGGTCCTAAAAAACAAAAATGATAAGGGAATAAGTTTTCACTGAGGGGTGATAACACTTCTATGTGACCATATTATTTCCCTTCTAAATTAGAATTTTAATTTGGAATGTTGGAAGAGAAAGTTTGACTGTATTTCTTTTTTTTCATATTGTATCAAATTCAAATTTGAATTCAAACTTGGTAACTATTCCTTTTGGTTGGTAACTCTTCCATTTGGTATGGGGTTGAACATGAGGTCCTAAAAAAAAATCATAACGGCACATGTTTTCACCGAGGAGTGATAACACTGGGTGATAACACTTCTTTCGACCATATCATTTCCCTTCTAAATTAGAATTTTAGTTTGGAAGGTTGGAAGAGAAAGTCTGGTTGTATGATTTTTTTCCTTTTGGTATGAGGTCGAAAAAGAGATCCTAAAAAAGTAAAAATTATAAAGGCATAAGTTTTCAGGGGTGATGACACTTCTCCTGTGACCATATTATTTCCCTTCTAAATTAGAATTTTAATTTGGAATGTTGGAAGATAATAACATTCTTCAATACTAATGTGAAAATGGGAGGTTTAATTCTAATTTTGACAATTGCAAGATAATAACATTTTCAATTTAGACTTTCGATGTGGAATTTGAATTTGAAGGGGTCGAAGCTAACTATATTTTTAATCTAAACACTCAAGTCTCAAAAATATCATGTAGAGTATGGGATCTCAACACTCCAGTCTAAAATATCATGTAAACTATGGGATGATAATAGAAATATTAATTGAAGAAATTGGAATTTTCGTATTTTTAATGGGTGGAATGTCTTTTCAAATTCAGTTTATTTTTTTTTTCTTTCTTTAGAATTTTCTTTCACCATATTTGATGTCTATCACTAAGATTCAATTAATGGAGAATTTTTTAGTCCTCTCTTTTAAATTGAAGGTTGTGACTACATAATGTTGTGATAAATGAAAGGTTACATGCATTTAGTAAATTAATTGTCTGGTTTTAGTTGATGCTTTAGCCATGTATTTCACTTGTCCAACTCCTTGTATCCACCTCCAAGCCATTTTCCATTGCTTCATTTTGCGCTTGAATGGGTTGTGGTGGCATCAAGCAGATCGTGGGGAGGTGGAGTGAGAGGGTCACTTGCTTCATAGAGAAAGTCGTCATTCAACCTTAGATCAAAGAAAGCTAACATATTGAGAAATTAATAACATAGAGTCTTTTAAAGCTTTGGGGATTTTGATCAAAAAATACAGGTGGTGATTCCCATTGTAGTCCCTACAAAAATCACCATCCAAAGGAATTAGTGGATATGTTATGATTTCTTATTATTATTTATTTTCTATTTTTTTCATGAATTTTCTCATTGATTTCTTGTATCTATGTGATTAAGGTGTTTGGCATAAAGTGTATTCGTAAACATGGAAGGTGATACAAACCATTGCTTCATGTAGGATGCATTTTGTAAATTTCATGTTGTTCTTGACCCTTTTGTAAATTTCATTTTGTTCTTGACCCCTATGATATTTTTCCTCAAACTCTAATTTTATAATGGAATTCTTGAATATCTATGTCAAAGTTGTTTAAGATTTTAATATAGATCGAGTTAATATGTACTCTACTCTTTTCACAATTATAAAAAGAAGTTGGAGTTCATTTACTAGACTCCCTTCACTAAAAGGATGATTTCAAAAAACTAATACTATAAATATATTTGATTTTGTTTTGGTAATATTAATTTATTTGAAATCATTCTTCTTCAAATATTAATTTTTCTAATACAAAATTTAATTTAATTTTTCTAATACTAAATTTACTATCATTGATTTAATATAATATAGTTGATTTTTAATATAATATAATGTAATATAATATTTTGAATTTTATAATATAATAGAATACAGTTATTTTTTTATTTAACATAGTTGATTTATAATATAATATAATATAATATTTTGATTTTTATAATATAATATAATATAGTTAATATTTTATTTAATATTCTTGATTTAATTTTTGTAATATGATTTTTTTGAAATCCATATATATATATAACAAAATTTCTAAAATTAAACAAATATTTTATAAGCATTCATATAGTAAAAAATCACAATTTTTAAGCTCAAGCAAAAATTCCCAAAATAAAGATGCCCCAAAGCTAAAACCAAATTGTAGAATTTAGCATATGTATTTAAAAACTCAAAAGCATCAATCCTAAAGCTCCATGTCCGCTACTATGATTCATTATAGTACTTGAAGCTAGATAGTAGAAAAAAAGAAGAGACGAAAACTAGAGCCCCAACAATCATTAAGCCCGATGAACCTAAGGGAAGATGGGTCTCGAGTCGCCTTGTTGAGCATCAACAATGAAAGTTTCAGGACCAAATTGATAGCTGAATTGAGGAATGAAATCCCCTCCATGACGATGAGAAAGCCAAGTCACTACCTCTATCAGATAAGAATTCTAAGTTTCCAAAGTTTCCAATCAACCTTTGAGATGGTGAAAGTCTTTGTAACTTACCCAACCACCAAGGTCAGACCATGCTACCTAAAAAATACACTTCAAGAATTTATTTCAAAATTTGATGATGATTGATTAAGAAATAAGCATGAAATAAACACAATTAAATCTCATGCAATAATCAATATTCGTTATAGACTCAAAAAGAATGCTTAAACATGCCTTGTAGAAAAATAACCAGTAGTAAAGCACATTAAAAATAAAAGTCTCAAAGATAATAAATAATACATAGTAGAAATAAATACACAAAAAAACAAAACCATTACTGAAAGCACGTATCTTAAACAAAACAAATCACCAACTAGCTGCAGACCAAGGATGTTCCACCCAACCTTAGACATTGACGATCCAAGTCTCAATAGCATGTAACCCTCTATCCAAGGAAATAAATCAACAAAGAAGGCTTCCAGGGAGACACTTAGCTTCCCAAACTAGTCAACACTCAGGCTCTCACGAGTTTCTCAACACACAACAATCCAAAGTACACTAGTTCTCTTCCCTCCAGCTTACACCACTGAAAGACAATGAAACCCACTCACTTCCATATAGTCCCTCATGTTGTCCACTTTTTCCAGAGATCCAATCCATCTGTTCAAGAATATCCATGTTGAGACTCTGAGTATTTTCAACTAGGAGCAATGTTTAGCACATGCTAATTCATCTCAGGCTTGTAGACAGAAGTTGATCACTGGAATACACCATTAATTACTACATCCAACAAATCAATGGATTCTTTCCTCAACAATTCATCGTCATGTCCCAACCAAGAACAAGAATGAATGAGCCATATGATAGAGTGGAAGAGTGAATGTAGAATAACCCCCAAACATCCCACAAGAGGCGTTTATATAATTACATGTAATCAAGGACCATATGGCCTTCCCCCCCTCAAGAAGCTCATGTAACCACTTTTCACAATTGAAATCAAAATGGGTAAATAAAATATTATAAAAATACTTATCCCATTTACCCTCCTCTCTCATGGAATCATATGCCCCTATAAATCTTGTCCTTGTTCATCTTGCATCCAACGACGTATAGAATTATTTGGAATGTTCAAAGTATTACATTTCCTAGGCACTCTAACCTCTTTTAAATGTTTGGGCACATTGTCCCTTCATCAAATAAATGAAATACATTCTTAATATGGAGTCTCAAAACCAGGGTATTACAATCTTCTTCCTTGGGTAGCATGCCTAAGGAAACGATCATTTTCATATTCTAGTACAATTCTAGGGTATGAAAAAAATTTGAGTTCCTAGTCTTGGTGCAACCAATATTAGGAATTAATGCCCCCACATGAAAATATAGCTCTTTATCATCTATAAAATACAAATTTTGGAAAAATTATGCTTCCAATCCTTGCATAGTTTCTTTGTCCTCCTCAGGAAAAAATTATTCATAAAACTTGATAGCAACCATTACTGCCTTGGAAGCATGGGACATCGTCCTATAAGGGGAACATGGCTTCCATCCTCATAGTTTCATGTGCATAAATACAAACAAAAGAAGAAAATTTATCGAACTATAAGGAAAATCAAATTAAACCAAAATCCACCAGAGGTGGGAATCTACCAAAGAATGAACCTAGTTATAAATCAGTTCAACATTTGAACTATTGTCCATCAACCAACTTACCCCTCTTTCTTCACTCATTATTACCATAAAGGGATGAATGATGATAATTCATGTGTGCCTACTCCCCCCTCTCATGCTAATGATTGCACTCATGAACGAAATTCCCCTCTTAAGAACCAATTATTGTGTCAAATCAGGATAGGGGTACCAACCTTTCCCTAGCTTCTTCGTGAGACTGGAAATTTATATACCTCTGAATGATGCCACACTCCTCATCATAGTCATTTCTAGCCACTTGTAACCCCTGAAGTACACCGCCAGACTGCTTCCAAATGAATGGACATGCCAATGAAGGAATTTATCTACTTCAAGAGGCTTATGTGGTTTATCATGCCAATCATCTCCATGTGTATCTCCATCAAGTACACAATCCTCTCTCACCCACAGACACACACCACTTGGTGTTTGCATTAATTTCTTATGAAATAGTGAGGGGGAAGGTGTATTATGGTTCATGATGGTCACATCCATCTAGTCCCTTAGGCTAATAATCGGTTACATCATGTCAACCATGTTTCATGTGGAACTGGAAGGAACCACATCTTAGAATTAAGAAAAACAAAATTGAAGGACATGGGGTTGGGATTTCGTCCAGTTATGTGTGCACGAGCCATGACATCAGTTAATGTAATATATGTAAGTGGAACCACGTGTTCGGTCACTACCTCAAGGTGTCCCCATGCATCTAGGTTAATCATCCCTCACTGGAATTGAACATTTTCCAATGGTGGAAAAATCCTTTCTATCCACCATTGGATCCAACCCTTTTGGGAAATATTTGCTCATGATTAATACATAGTTATTTTTTCATTTTGTTCTAAATCGAAAAGTTTAAAGTATGCTATGCATAAATTTTTTTTATGTTAAGTGAAGATGTGTTATTAATTAAACACTAATATTTTTTTAATATTCTATTGAATGTAAATGTTAAATTTTATATTTTATTAATGAAAATTTGTTCATATGTGACCTAATATTAAACTTCAATGTATTTTTTTTCAAACCATGTATGTTAATCAACACGTGTTTCTTCTTGTTCTATTATAGAACTTAACAATGTTAATTTTCAATTATTATATATGAAAGTGCCATACCGAAATGCGAATTAGGAAGAGTCACAATTGTTAGTTACTACATACGATGAATTAATAATAATAATTTATTTAGTTTTTAATATCAATATTAGGTTTTAATAAACCATGTTAAGGTATTAGACTTTAAACTTTAATTTGATATTAGGATTAAATTTTTATGCATTTTCTTTTTTAAATTCGTGAAAAAAACAAATCAATTAATGAATGCATGTTTTTTTGTCACTTTATTATATAACTTTTACAGTGTTACTTCTAAATTACAAATGACACTTACATATATATATTTTCAAACTGATGTAAACATATTAGATTTGTTTTTTCAAATATAATATTTTATAATAATTAACCAACATCATAAATTTGACATAACCCACATGATAAATGTTACAATGTGAGTTAACCATTAAGGAACATATCAATTCCATATAATTCAACTAAGATGAATATCACAATGAAACTTACTTTTTAGGAACATTACAGTGAAACATAATCCTTAAGGAACACCAAAAAGTGATATAACACTTAATGAATGTGGAAATGCAACGTAACCATTGAGGAGTGTACAATTCGACATTTGTCAACAAAATATGAACATCACAATAAAAAATACCCATTGGAAACATAATAATTGAAGAAAACCCTTCAAGAATGTCTCAATGTGAAAACACCCTTGATGGAAATTCCATCATTGTGTCACAACTATTGATGAACATAACATTTTAACAAAATTCAACCAACAAAATGTCGCAATGTAACATAACCATAGAAAACCTCTATTAAATATATTCATATGGGCACTGATTTTCAACCATAGTTAATCATGGCCAACCATGATCAACCCAAGTTACTTGTGGTTATGTTGATATACACATTTGGACACAATTCAACCCTTTGTGAATGTCACAATATAACATAACCAATGAGAAACATAAAATTTTGTTATAATTCGACCAATATGAATATCACAATGCATCATGACCATTCGGGAACATCTCATTAAAACATAACCCTTAAGGAATGTCACAATGTGACATGCCCCTTAATGAACCTCACAAAGTGACATAACCATAGACAATCATAGAAATTTGACATAGCACAACGAATATGAATTTTGTAAAGTGAAACAAAAATCAGGGAACATCATAATCCAACATAACCCTTAGCATATTTCACAGTGTGACATAACCCTTGAAAAGCTTCAAAATGTGATAAAATTCAAAAAAAATCCCTTGACTAATGTCACAATGTAACATAATGATTTACATTAGAATGTGATGAAATTCAACCATAATCCCTTGACGAATGTCGCAATCCAGCGCAACCCTTGATGAATGTTTTAATCCAACATAATCCTCAACATTGCAATTCAACATAACCCTTCATGAACATCACAATATGATTCAATACAACCTATTTTTTTATGAATATTGCAATGTGATGAACATAAACCTACATCTCAATGTGTCAAACATAATTTGATGTGACAATGTGATGAACATATAATCCGAGAAAACCCTGATCAAACGTTGGAGTGCGATCAAAATCAAGCCTAATCAACTATATTCAACCATGTCCATAGTGGACCATCGCCAACTAAATAAAAACATGCTTGACATGAGTCAACCATGATAAACATCGCTATATGAAATAACGATTGAGGAACATTGCAATTTTACCCAACTCTTGAGGAACATCACGTTACAACACAAGCATCAAGGAACACACCAATTCAACATTAGTCAACCAATATAATTGTCACAATTCTACATAACCATTGAGTAGCATCACAAACTAATAAATGTGACAAAAATATTATTTAATTTTGATGTAGGAGCATCGCCAACCCATCAAACGAGCCAGCACATCAAGCCGGAGACAGCTGGACAAGCCAACACCAAATCTCTTTTTGAAAACACCTTGATATTGTTGCGCAAACATTAATGTGTAGAGTTAATGAAGCGCACTTTGTATATTGTAATGGAGCTTGAGCGGATAGCTCACGTCCTTAGGTAGCTGAGGCATTTAAGAGATTTAATGTAAAGTAGATAGAACATTTAATTCTAGATTTGATAGTTTTAGATCTCGAGAGGGAAACGGGATATAGACACCCTTCTTTGTTCATTGTAATATTATTCTGGATTATGAAGCAGCATTGTAGAAGAGAAGAACAACAGAGAAGTGTATGAAGAACTTCCATATATAGATATTAAATTAATAGAAGAAAGCTTTGATTCAATTCCATGGTTGTGTTGTTCTCTGTCTCTTGTTGATATTATGCTTATGAATGTTTTATTTCTATCATGCATTTTCTTTTATATGTTGTGTATGTGATTTCATGGTTGATTTGAAATATGAGAGAAGGAATGAATGAGTTTCAATTGTTTCTCTAAGTGAGCCAGAGAATTCCTGCAAGGAGTGCAGTTGAATTTGTCCTCAAGGAGTGCGTGACTGCAGGGTTTACTTAGAGATAGCTTTTGTTTCCATTCATCTCAGGAGTGTAGATTTAACACCGGAGCCATGCAAGGCGTGCGCAGGCTGAACGAAGTCTCAAAATTGTGATTCTGAGCAAAGTATTGAAAAAAACTGTTGTTGCAGGTGTGTGCGCAGAGTCGAAGCTTCAACACTTAGGAGTTGTTGAGGATTGGATGCCAAGAGTGCATGCAAGAACTTCTTCCTGAGGGAATTGAAGTCGTCAAATCTCAGGAGAAATAGGCCTTCAAAGTTGTTGAAGGGAAGCAGAGCCAAGTTGCATGAGCAGGTGGAACAAACGAGTCGTAGGTCGGTGAACAAGTCTCGCGGAGAGACGCTTCTTGTACGAGGATTACGTAAGGAGGAAAGTGGACGTGAAGTCTACAGTGCAGGTGGAAGAAGTTCGAAGTCCGAGAGAGCAGGGGCATCGATCAAAATCACGGGGAGTGTGACTCTATTCGTAGATCGGGCATATCGGCGTTTCACGTGAAAGCGATTGGAAATTGGCCATGGAGATCGCGAGGTGTGAAGTTCCAAGGAATTTCATAGATCACGGGGACCATCAGAGTAGTGACGTGGTAGGTGATCTCGGGACAGCATGTCTCGGGAGTTGAAGGGCCAAGACATTGATCTCTCGGGTTATGAGACTGCGAAAAGGTGAGATCGCAAGTTGTCGGCATCGCGACTCATCGGATATCGGGAGTTTAAATTCTGAGTGTTTAGTGTCACGATCGGTGAAGGGTGATAGAGCGAAGTCCCGATAGAGGAGAGAAAAAAGTCAGCGTTGACTGACACATCTCGGGTCTCGAGGATCCGGGGAGGTAATGCATAATGGTTGAACTCGCGAGTAGCGAAGTTTCGATCCTTCGAGTAAAGGAAAGGGGGATTGAGAGAAGCAAATGTGGGTGCAGATCTTTCGATTGGGAGATAGAAGGGTATTGACACTCTTCAGGCTGAGATAAGTGAAGGTCCTAGTGAGAGTGATCGTGCTACGAGGAGTGCGGATCGGAAACAAGTGGTATCAGAGCGGGAGTAGTTCTTTGCTTTCTATAGCGAAGAAGGAGAAGTAAAATACACCATGCCACCCAGAAGGGAAAGGAAATCACCAGATCTCGAAGACAGGGAGGTGAGAAGGAGAGATAAGACTTTGAATTTGTCGAAGGACTACATAGAGAGGCTATGCATCGAAGTGTTCAAGAAGGTGATGAAATTTTATGTGCAGGGTGACGAGTTCCATGGAGGAGAATTTCGTCATTTCAAGGATTTCTTCGGTAAGAACGGATAGTCAGCATCAAGCGAGGAGAACTCACGAGAATCTGAGGGTCGTTAGATCTTGCGGAGGCTACAGTGTAGGAGCGGAAGAAGGTTTGAAGCTCAGGGGAGCAGAAGCTTCGAGCAGAATCACGAGGAGTGTGAGTTCTACTCGAGGATCGACATATCGGACCATCGTGAGAAAAACGGTAGAATAATTGGCAATGGAAGTCACGATATAGCAAGACGCAAAGTCCCAACGATTGCATGGATAGTGTGGGCCATAGCAGGGTGATGTGGCAGGTGATGCAGGATATTGGTGTATCGGCGTCTCGGCATCAGGAGTCGAGGTAGGAATCCCTTGGTCGCGTGAGTAGCGAGGTTCCAAGGGAGTGAGATCGCGAGTTGTCGGTATCTCGGCCCATCAGATCTCGGGAGTTTGAACCCCGAGTGGTTAGTGTCATGATCGGTGAGGGGGCGATAGAGCGAAGTCTCGATAGGGGAGGAAGAAAGTCAGTGTTGACTGACACATCTCGGGTCTTGGGGGTCTGAAGGGGTAACGCATTACTGTTGAACTTGCGAGGCAGCAAGTTCCGATCCTCTGACAGAAGAAGGAAGGAGGGTCACGGGTAAAGAACTGTGGGTGTAGATCTTTTTAATTGGAAGATAGAAGAGTATTGATACTCTTCGAGCCGAGAAGAAAGAAGGTCCTGGAGTCAGTGGACGTGCCAGAGAGGGTGTGGCTGCATCAGAGTGGTATCAGAGCTACCTAAATGGAGCGGTATTTAAGAGGTAGATCGACAGGAAATCCAGAAATGGAGCAGCAGATGAGAGATCTCTGAGCAAGACTCGAGGAGATGGAGACAACGGAAAGACGCGGAGTTGGCGCAGGGGATCTTAGCGATTCCGAAGTCGAAGAGGAATATGGACATGCAGAAGAAGTCACAGCAGAAGATGCATCAACCGAGCAGTTGATCAAAGCCATTGCCAGAATGGGTGCGAAGGCGAAAATGGACATTCCAGTCTATGAGGGGAATCTGGATGCAAAAGAGCTATTGGACTGGATCCGAGCTCTTGACACATACTTCGATTAAGAAGATGTGTAAGAAGATAAGAAAGTCAAGCATGCAGTCACGCGCTTGAAGGGGCATGCAACATTATGGTGGGACGAGCTATAGGCAGATAGACGTTCCAAAGGCAAACAGAAAATTAAAAGTTGGGACAGGATGATCGCGAAGATGAAAGCGAAATTCATCCCTAGAGATTACCAAATCATGATGTTAAGGAGAATGCAGAACCTGAGACAGAAGCTGATGATGGTAAAGGAATATACCGAGGAGTTTTACTAGCTCAACATCAAAGCAGGTCATTGGGAGAGCGATGATGAGAAGGTGGCTAGATACCTGAATGGTCTGAGATATGACATTCAGGATGAATTAAGCATGGTTACCATCAGAACAGTTGAGGATGCGTACCAGATGGCTCTGAAAGCTGAAGAAAAGTTGAGCCAAAATCAAGTTCAGCGAGGGAAAGGAAGAAGTCAGCCCAGAGGCAAGGCAGTTGCCCAGGAGAAATTTCAGAAGCCCAAGGAGGAATGGAGGAAACCTCAGGGTAAGGTTGAAAAAGGTGGGACCTCATAGAGGCAACCATATGTTGAGCCGAGAGGACAGCAGAATGATCAACGAGGGGATTATGTTGATGCAAACACTCTTCCTCGAACTAGAGGTCGAGGTAGAGGAAGAGGAGGAGTTATCTCATGTTTTACATGTGGGAAGAATGGGAACAGGTCATTCGAGTGTCCAGAGAAAAAGAAATATGAAGGAGAAGCTCACATCACTGAGGCATAGAGGCGTGATGTTGAGGATGAAGACACCGGAAGTAGGAGGTCATTGATGGTGCATAAAGTCCTTTTAACACCCGAGAAGAAGGTGGAGAACACATCTCAGAGGAGCCGACTGTTCAGAACCACATGCAAAACCAAGGGCTGGAAATGCAAGGTCATGTGAAGAGCAGAAGCACTGATAATCTCATTTCGACCGAGATGGTGGAGAAACTGGACCTGGATACGAATGATCACCCGAGTCCATATAAAGTATCATGGCTACAGAAAGGACATGAGGTGAGTGTCACTAAACAATGTTTGGCTGAATTCAAGATGGGGGAATATAAGGATAAGATTCTGTGTGATGTTATTCCCATGGATGTATGTCATTTGTTGCTGGGTAGACCATGGCAATATGACAAAAATGTGGTTCATGATGGGAGGATGAACACATATACCCTGGAGAAGGATGGGAGGACACACAGGTTTCTTCCAATAAAGGATAAAGAGGTGAAGCCGGAAGTAAGCAATACGATACTTCTCATGAGTGGGAAGGAACTTCTTACAGAAATGGAGAAGAATGAAGATCCACAATTCTTTGTTGTCAGAAAGCCACGGATTGTTCTGATGAGCATAAGAGTGGATGATTTACCAGATGAAGTTCAGGAACTGCTGGAAGAGTTCTCTGATATCATAGTGGATGAATTACCTCATTCGTTGCCACCGATGAGAAGTGTGAGTCAACACATAGACCTCATACCGAGAGCTAGTTTTCCAAATAAAGCCGCATACAGGTTGACGCCGCAGGAAAATGAAGAGGTCAAAAGACAAGTCCAGGATTTGATGGACAAAGGATTGGTTAGGGAAATCTTGAGTCCATGTGCTGTACCGACAGTGCTCAGTCTGAAGAAAGATGGAGGTTGGAGAATGTGCACCGACTCAAGAGAAATCAACAAAATTACCATCAGGTGCAGATTTCCACTGCCGAGAATGGATGATCTGATGGATTGCCTGAGCGGGGAAAATTATTTTTTGAAAATTGATCTGAAGAGCAGATATCATCAGATTCACATGAGGGAAGGTGATGAATGGAAGACAACATTCAAGCCAAATGAAGGTTTGTACGAATGGCTAGTCATGCCGTTTGGTTTGACAAACGTGTCGAGCACATTCATGAGGCTGATGAATGAAGTCCTGAGGGAATTCATTGGGAAGTTTGTAGTTTTATATCTAGATGATATATTGATTTTCAGCAAGATGAAGGCTGAACATTTAAAACATTTGGCCATAGTGATGAGAAAGCTATAGCAGGAGAAGCTGTTGATCAATATGAAGAAATCTTCATTTATGAAGACAGAGCTCATTTATTTGGGTTTTGTTATTTCAGCGAATGAGTTGAAAATGGATCAGAGTAAGGTGGGAGTGATCAAGAATTGGCCATCACCGAGAAATATTTTCGAGGTGAGAATTTTCCATGGTTTGGCTAGTTTCTACAGAAAATTCATTAGGAATTTCAGTGGAATTAGTGCAGCAATGATGGACACAATGAAGAAGCGGCATAAGACTTTTCACTGGATAGAAGAGGCTGAGAAAAGCTTTAATCTATTGAAGAAAAAGATCACAGAGAAACTAGTGTTGGTGTTGCCAGATTTCCAGAAGACATTTCAGGTGAAATGTGATGCCAGTGGATATGCCATAGGAGTAGTCTTAAGTCAAGAGGATAGGCCAGTTGCATATTTCAGTGAGAAGTTGGATGAAGCCAAACTGAAGTACTCCACGTATGATAAGGAATTTTATGCTATCATACAGGCATTGAATAAGTGGAGGCATTACTTAATACCCAAGGAATTTGTATTATACAACGATAACCATGCATTACAGTTTGTGAGTCAACAAGAGAAGTTGAACCAGAAGCACGCAAAATGGGTAGAGTATATGTAGAATTTCACGTTTGTAATTAAACACATTTCAGGGACTACTAACAAAGTGGTTGATGCTTTAAGCAGAAAATGTTTGTTGATGCAGGAATTCCGAGTCAAAACATTGGGTTTTGAGAATCTGAGGGACATGTATGCAGGAAATGCCGATTTCGGGGAAGCATACGAGGCAACTGAGAATCTAGTTCTTAGAGATCGGAGCCTATGGATAGATTATATGATCCAAGAAGGATTGTTGTTCAGAAGCAATCAACTGTGTATACCGAATTGCTCCATGAGGGAGAACTTGCTAAAAGA
This sequence comes from Picea engelmannii, assembly GCA_009831015.1. NCBI lineage: Eukaryota > Viridiplantae > Streptophyta > Pinopsida > Pinales > Pinaceae > Picea > Picea engelmannii. The sequence goes on along the minus strand of ML778808.1, from coordinate 202,613 downwards.
GAAGCACGGTGGTGGATTAGTAGGTCATTTTGGACACGACAAAACATTTGTGAATCTGAGCGAATCGTATTTTTGGTCAGGCATGCAAGCAGATGTCAAAAGGTTTGTTGATAGATGCAGGGTTTGTCAACATTCGAAAGGCAGAAAGAAGAATGCAGGTTTTTACCAGCCATTGCCCATACTAGAGAGACCATGGGAGGCAATTAGCATGGATTTCGTATTGGGATTGCCGAAGACACATAGGGGTGTTGATTCCATCTTTGTGGTAGTGGACAGGTTTTCGAAGATGGCACATTTTATACCATGCCAGAAGACCAATGATGCGACTCACATCGCAAACTTGTTTTTCAAAGAGGTTGTTAGACTTCATGGATTGCCGAGAAGCATAGTCTCGGACAGGGATACCAAATTCATAGGTCATTTTTGGAGGACGCTATGGAAAAAGATAGGGACTAACTTGGTGTTTAGTTTAGCTTACCATCCGCAGATGGATGCGCAGACAGAGGTGGTAAACAGAAGTCTGGGGGACTTGCTGAGAAGCTTGGTGACATAACACCATAGCAACTGGGACAATGTGTTGCCACAGGCAGAGTTTGCATACAATGATTCTGTGAATCAGAGTACAAGAAAAATTCCATTTCAGATTGTGTATGGGACACAACCGAGGGGAGTTTCTAAACTCAGGGAGTTAGAGCAGACTATGACTAGCAGTGCTAGTGCAGAAGGGTTCGCTGAGGCAATGCAAGAACTTCACAGTAAGGTGAAGCAACGCCTGATTGATTCAAATTGGGAGTATAAGGGTAGGGCAGATCAAAATCGGAGACAACTTCAGTTCGAAGTTGGAGATCTTATTCTGGCGCACTTGAGGAAGGAAAGGTTCCTGAGGGGAACATATAACAAGATGAAAATGAAGAAAATTGGACCATGCAGAGTCCTGAAGAAGTTTGGAGAGAATGCATATGAGATTGAATTGTCGGGTGACATCGAAATATCTTCGATATTCAACTTAGTAGATTTGTACCCATATAGAGATGGAGAAATAGAGAGTAGAGATGAGGAACCGATGATCTAGTGGTAGAAGCAGATGTCAATTGCAGAGAACCCGCAGATGGAATACATACTGGATAAGCGAGTGGGTAGAAAGACCAGGCGAAAGCAGTATTTTGAGTATCTGTTCAAATGGAAGAATCACCCAGTGGAGGATGCCAGCTGGGAGACAAAAGGAGTTATCCAAAATCATGGATAGACCATGCAGGAGCTCATGAATAGGAGCCCATGAAATTTTTCAAGCTATGGAGTATGATGCAAGAGCATCGCCAACCCATCAAACGAGCCAACACATCAAGCGGGAGACAACTGGACAAGCCAGCACCAAATCTCTTTTTGAAAACACCTTGATATTGTTGTGCAAACATTAATGTGTAGAGTTAATGAAGTGCACTTTGTATATTGTAATGGACCTTGAGCGGATATATCACGTCCTTAGGTAGATGAGGCATTTAAGAGATTTAATGTAAAGTAGATAGAACATTTAATTCTATATTTGATAGTTTTAGAGCTCGAGAGAGAAATGGGATATAGAAACCCTCCTTTGTTTATTGTAATATTATTCTGGATTATGAAGCAACATTGTAGAAGCGAAGAACAATAGAGAAGTATATGAAGAACTTCCATGTACAGATATTAAATTAATAGAAGAAATCTTTGATTCAATTCCATGGTTGTGTTGTTCTCTGTGTGTTGTTGATATTATGCTTATGAATGTTTTCTTTCTGTCATGCATTTGCTTTTATATGTTGTGTATGTGATTTCATGGTTGATTTGAAATTTGAGAGAAGGAATGAATGAGTTTCAATTGTTTCTCTAAGTGAGCCAGAGAATTCCTGCAAGGAGTGCAGTTGAATTTGTCTGCAAGGAGTGCGTGACTGCAGGGTTTACTTAGAGATAGCTTTTGTTTCCATTCATCTCAGGAGTGTAGATTTAACACCGGAGCCATGCAAGGCGTGCGCAGGCTAAACGAAGTCTCAGAATTGTGATTCTGAGCAAAGTATTGAAAAAAACTGTTGTTGCAGGTGTGTGCGCAGAGTCGAAGCTTCAACACTTAGGAATTGTTGCGGATTGGCCGCCAACAGTGCATGCAAGAACTTCTTCCTGAGGGAATTGAAGTCGTTGAAGCTCAGGAGAAATAGGCCTTCAAAGTTGTTGAAGGGAAGCGGAGCCAAGTTGCATGAGCAGGTGGAACAGACGAGTCATAGGTCAGCGAACAAGTCTCATGGAGAGACACTTCTTGTTCGAGGATTGCGTAAGGAGGAAAGTGGACGTGAATTCTATAGTGAAAGTGGAAGAATTTTGAATTCCGGTAGAGCAGTGGTGTCGATGAAAATCACGGGGTGTGTGACTCTATTCATGGATCAGGCATATCGACGTTTCGTGTGAAAGCGATTGGAAATTGGCCGTGGAGATTGCGAGGTGCGAAGTTTCGAGGAATTTCATAGATCGTGGGGACCATCAAAGTAGTGACATGGCAAGTGATCTGGGGACATCGGGTCTCGGGAGTTGAAGGGCCAAGACATTGATCTTGTGGGTGACGAGACTGCAAAAAGGCGAGATCGCGAGTTGTCGGCATCGCGACTCATCGGATCTCGGGAGTTTGAATTCCGAGTGTTTAGTGTCACGATCAGCGAAGGGTGATAGAGTGAAGTCCCGATAGAGGAGAGAAAAAAGTCAGCGTTTACTGACACATCTCAGGTCTCGAGGATCCAGGGAGGTAATGCATAACAGTTGAACTCGTGAGTAGCAAAGTTCCGATCCTCCAAGTAAAAGAAAGGGGGATTGAGCGAAGCAACTGTGGGTGCAGATATTCCGATTGGGATATAGAAGGGTATTGACACTCTTAGGGCCGAGATAAGAGAAGGTCCTTGTGAGAGCGATCATGCTCCGAGGAGTGTGGATCGGCAACAAATTTTCTAATGTGACATAACCATTAAGGAACATAGAAATTTCATATAATATGACCAATACGAATATCACGATGCATCATGACCATTTACAAACATCGCATTGAAACATAACCCTTAATGAATGTCATAAGGTGACATAACCCTTAATGAATGTTGCATGTGACGTAACCATAGAGGAACAAATCAATTTGACATAACGGATTTAATAACAATGGGATATACTCATTTCGGAACATCACAATCAAACATAACCCTGGAGGAATGTAACAATGTCACATAAACCTTGATGCAAATCGCATTTTGACATAACCATTGAGAAATGTAGAAATTCAACATAATTCAACCATCATATGACATGGTTAGCCATAATCAAACATAAGGAACATGCCATTGTTAAACATGGTCAAACATAAGGAACATACCATAGTCAAACATGGTCATAGAAATTTGACATAAGAAACATAGCATAGCCAATCATGCTCAACCATATTCACTTATAATTAAACATGGTCAACCATGGTCAATAATGGTCTACTAAAATCAACTATAGTTAAATGTGGTCAACCATATGCCAACCATAGTTCTAAAATACTAGAATATGTTTTTGTTCTAACCATGGAATAGAGAAGCGAATTACAACAAAAAAATTGATGAGCAATTTAAAAAAACAACTTAGAGAAGATTGTCATTCAATTAGAGATTAATTTGAGGTATGGCTACTAAGTATTTTGACAAGTGCACCTTCCTCTAGTTCTTCAACTAATCATACAATAATATGTTCCTTGCAAAGGATTTTCAAGAACATAAATCTTGGTTCTTTTGGTGGTGTCCTAATACTCCATGGGATCCAATCCCTAATTATTTATTCTCAGTGGAATGATAAGTTATCAATGGATAATGCATATACATATTCATAAGAAGACATCAATAGCACTCCAACTCGACTTTCCAGTCTCTACCTACATTTTTCTTCTACTCTCCCTTTTCTATGATATTAATCCTACGCAAATAATTAAAAATAGAATATCATATTGATTGATTAGATTCAAAGTACTATATCTAGTGTATACTTTAATTTCTCTATTATATCATTTTAAGATCGACAATACTATTAGGTTGTAAAGGACATGGAAAATTAAGTTTTATTAAAATAAAATAAATTTATAAATTTCCTACATCAATGGTTCATCATATGGTAGTGGATTTGAGTTGTGTTGTAAATAAAATGGACATACCATTCTATATCTTTTAATTTCCCCCCTCTTCTCACCTTTGTACATAAAATCCTTAACTGCGATGACTACCCATGATTACTTTAAAAATAACCCATTTGAATATTAGCACTAGATCATGTGATCCACCATATTCTTATGAAAAAATCGAAATCGAAATCAAGAAAACAATTTGTTTTCACATTATTTGCTTACTATCCCTACCCTAGGATCTCCAATGGCTGAGGATGTTATGGGAAATGAGATCAATTGTCATCGTGAGACATAGGTCAGAGGCTATAAATTCAAACCTTAAAATTGTAGTCTCCTTTATTTAGATATTTTCTCAAGATTTTTTACTCAATTTACAATTTACCATATTCTAAAAATATTGAGATATTTTAATTTATAAGTAAAATGGATTTATCATCCTCAACTCATATCTCTCATGCCGATGGTTGATAACATCAAAATTTACAAATTAAACATTTTGAAATGGTTATGATAGTGCATCTCTTTTATGATTCCTACGGTCAACATCGTCCACACTGAAAAACTTAAAAAAATCCAAATGATTTCAATAAGGCATATCCTCCTTGTTTGCAAACAAATCCTTAATGATGTTTGTTCTATCCATCTCCTCCTTGTTTGTGTAACAACCCCAATGATTATGACTACATGCGATGCAATGCAAATATTTTTGTTTTCTTATTGAATTCGAAAGGAAACAATGACAAAAGTTAAACAACACAACTTGAAGACGAACACGATGCATGTAGATGAAAGGTTGGGTTCACCATGGGAAATCAATTCAGAATACAACGAGCAAGGGGATTACAAATACTATAGGAAAGAAGGTGCGAGAAACCACATAGCAATGAAATATTCAACACAACATAGAAAAATTACATGTGTAACTTAAATTTCATTGCAAGTAACAACTTTAACAACGTACCTTAGCCACCTAAAATCATATTCATATTAATTATTCATATTTCCTTCACCCACCTAAAATCATTCCTAAAAACGCTCCTTGGTGTCCCAATATTCCCTTAGAAATCTTAAATGAGTTACACATTACTTAATTCCTCTTTGAGTTCATAAATAACAAGTTCCCAAGGTAGGATTCCTTACTAAGTGAGACATTGAATTTTTTCTTTACGTTTCCCCTTTCTTTAAGTTTCCTCTTTTCCTTAAATTTTTTATTTCTTTAAGTTTCCCTCTTTTCCCTCTTTTTCCTTTTTAACTAAAAATCAATTTAGCAAGTGTAGATAAAACAACCATTTATCCTTTTTCTTCTTTAATTAAAAATTAATTTAGCAAGTGTAGATGAAACAACCATTAAAATTGACTTTAATAAATAATTTGAATTTCTTACACCCCTTCTTGTTACATGTTTATTGATTATTATTTTTATTTTTTTACCACATGTTCTACTTAGACCTAGGTTTAATTTCAATGGGTTGGGAAACATTTCCATTGGGGAAATATTATTTTTAAATCTTACTTATAATATCATTCATTTTAAGGCCGACTAGGTTTATTCACTTAGAAGTTAAAATTGTGACATGCCCTTCAGGATGCACTACGTGCTACAAGGGTGCCACCCACCTCCTTTCATTTTCCTTGCACGATGTTCCCTTCAGGATGCACTACATTCTCGAAGGGTGCCACTTTCCTCACTCCCTTTTCCTTGTGTGACATGCTCTTCAGGATGCACTACGTGCTCCAAGGGTGCCACTCATCTCTTGACCAACTTTGGTAGACGTAAAAAACTCCTGGAGTCAATACTCTGCCAGATGATCTTGTGGGAGATTAAGTGATGCAGGAGCATCCGCACCTCGTCGTGCGCGCCTGCACGGGAAGATGGAAAAGACTTCAAAGGGAGACGTCAGAGTCACGGTCGTGACTATTTTGAGGAGCGCCGCCGATTGAATAAAAGAATCCATATTTAGGCGTACTTATGTATCAATTAGGACCTGGAGCAGATGAGCTCTCGTCCTTGTACAGCAGGAACACTTATTAGATTTTAATGCAGAAAGATTAGATTGGATACAGGTAGATAGAGTCATTAAGTGTAGATTAGACAATTTAGCTTTTGAGAGGGAAAACCGAATA
>ML778808.1:168680-189608 GCA_009831015.1 Picea engelmannii | reverse complement strand
GGCAAGTTATAAAGGGGAAAGCGTGTGTGAGAGAGATTGTGGGTTGCGAAACCCCGAAAGGGGGAGGAAGAGTGTCGACTCTTCGGGCCGCGGAATTGTGAAGGTCCTGGTGGGGCGACCGTGCTCGCGAGGGGCAGGGTAGCTGTCATTAAGGGCCTCTAAGGAATAAGGCCCCTCTCTTATTGTGCACCCCTTAGAATCATCGTGATAAATTGTCGTAGTATGCCCTCATGATATCACGGGTCTTATTGAACTAGGTAATCGTTAACCTACAGTTCAAGCCACCACGAGAATGCTAGTAGGTTGTGGTAGTGTTGTTTTCCAAACCTCTCCCTCAAGTCTCTGATTGTCCTGCATGACCCCTCTACTCCACATGTGAGTTTGTTTGGCAAGCTATCATCAGCCTGCATCCATAAACAAATCATGTCAACAACAATAATCAATCATCATAACATCTAATCATATGTACATGTGTCACATCAATAACATTCAAACTCAACAGTCCTCTCCCTGAATCGATCCAGAGTCCAAGGGTTTTCATCAATGACTCTACATCCTCAATGTACAAAGTCCTTCACACTCAGGAGAACCGAGTTAGTAGCACCTATCTATGTGAATACAAAAAAATAACATATTGTCAATCCATAATGTCTTATAATCCTAATCGAACTACCAATAGTATAATAATCTAGATCACTTTCTAGCAAGTGTCCTCAAAGATTAAGTTCACTCAGTGTGTGCAAGAGAAAAATGTTACATACACCCCCTCTTGTTTTAAAATTCATCTCAACGTTTCATAGTATATAAGTGCCTAAATAAGGTGTATCACATTATCATAAGTCTATCTCTCAACAAAAATGGAAATTGTTGGCACATATCATATGCATCCTCCTAGGTTGCCGAGTGAGGACTAGTTGTCCCACTGGACCTTGAATTGATCTATTGTTCGACGTCGTAGTTGTTGAATGCAATGGTCCAGGATGCAGATTGGATCAATCATGAGGGCACCCTCATCTGATACCTGCAAGGTACTCAAGTCAACAACATGAGTAAGATCACTAACATAATGTCTCAAAATAGATACATCAAAGATATCATGTGTATGCCTCAAAGAATCAGGCAAGGCTAGTCAAATAGGCCATGATCCTCTCCTTTCCACAATATCTTAGAATCCCCTGAACCTAGGAGAGAGTTTAGAACCTTTTCAAACTTGATCTAACTCTTATGTGGTTTCACCCACAAGAAGACTTGATCGTCAATGTCCATAACTACGATTGACACGATGCACATCGACATAACTCTATTGTCAATCCTATTCTTCCTTGATATTTTGTCTTAAAGTTTTCATTGATATTCCATTTCTTGGATCGCTTCCAGTCCCACCAGAACCCTATCCTCAAGATGATCGCAAATCAAAGGCATCTAACACGGTCGCATGTAAAGAAACTCAAAAGGTGTCATCTTAATGGTTTTTTGATAACTGTTGTTATATGTGATTTCTACCATTGGAAATAATTCTTCCCAATTCTTCTGTTGGTCCATCATGTACATGTACAAAACGTCCTCCAATATTTGGTTTGTTTGTTTAGTCTGACTGTTTGTCTCTGAGTGATACACAATACTAAGGTTAAGTTGGGTTCCCAAGACCTCTTGGAAACTAGTCCAAAATCATCCAATAAACATCGATCCTCGATCGGATATAATCCTCTTAGGCACACCATGTAGCCTCACGATATCACTGATGAAATATCTAGCTAATTCAGGTGCATTATACATCGTATGCACAAGAATAAAATCAACCCTCTTTGTTAGAGTGTCGACTACCACAAAAATCGAGTCGTGTCTCCTTGTCATCAATGGAAATCCAACAATGAAATCCATCGAAATGACCACCCATTTCGATTCTGAAATAGCGTGTGGTTGTATTAATCCTACCATATTTCTATGTTCATCCTTCGCCTGATGACATTCTTGACATCTTGCAAGGTCGTTGACTATGTTTTACTTCATTCCTTTCCAAAAGAATAAGGGTTTAAGGTCTTCCCTCATCTTCGCGATTCCATGATGAGCCATGTAAACTGCTCTCTGAGCCTCATCTGGGATCACACTCCTTAACTCGTCATTGGGCGATACGTAAATTCAACCTTAAATCTCAATAATTCATCATTGTCCATAGTAAATCCTTCAAATTTTGGTACCATCATTGTGTTTGGTCCGATAAAATCCTTGACCTCTTTGTACCAATTATCGTTGCTCTGTAAAGTGAGAATATTTTCATGTAGATCTGTCTGAAGAGAATTCACTGAAAACATGTTTGGTCTCTACTCAACGCATCCACTACTCTCTATATTTTTTAGAGGTACACTCACTCTCTAGAAGCTTTCTCGCCACCATTTTTTTCTCGAAACATTTGGTCTGAAAACCATTATGTTTCTCAACCAAAAATTTAAATATTGTGAACATTTCGAATTCTATAGATTTATTCCTCAATAAATATATCCAAATATTCCTTGAAGAATGACATAATTTATTTCTCCAACAAATGACAGAAAAATGATCAATCCACATATAACAATGTACCAATTCATGTTGGCAATCAACTCGGCATGCATCTTCCAAAATTGTGTATCACTTTCACTCACAATGTACCAACTAAACTTGGCAATATTCTCTCCATGCATCTTCCCAAATTGTGTATCACTTTCATAGCTTGTGTATCACTTTCCAAACTTACATATTCCCACAAATATTTCCTATTGTGTATTTAAAGAAATCCATAAACCACCTTATGATTTCACAACAATAAAAAGTTATGAAAGTTGAAAAGACCATATATTTTCTTCCATAACTGACTTGTACAAGTAGTGATTGTCAACAATGCTTGTCACTGTAGAGAAACAACCATAAGTTCAAATCTATACAAACCATATTCAACACCTATTGAAACTACCTCATCAATGGTGTCTTGTCTTTAATTGAATTTGTTTCACAAGAAACACATAATTCACATAATTGATTTCTCCATTTTGCACTTTTATAGGGATGATACCTTCCGCGTACCCAACAATTAATTCACATAATTTATTTCATCATTTTTCATTTTTATAGGGATGATACCTTCTTCCTTATTTTTCTCTTTTATAGGGATGCATACTTAGTCCTTACTATCATTTACATGACTGTGACATGGATAGATTTCTCCACCCTTACTTAATGACATGAAAATATCTTTGTAGCTTTTAAATCAATATACCAAGCATCTTCCCCAATCCCATAACCAAGTCTGCCACAATATTGACAAGTGAAATTTTTATTTCTCTTAAGGTACTCCTTTAATTGCATTGATTTTTTTTGTTTTCATTTCCCTAATCCCTTGCGACATAGACTCAATCTCTCTTGGAAATTTTGAAACTTTATATCATCTAATATTGAGACTTGATTATGTTGTTTTGTTTGCCCAAATCTCTCTTGTAATTTTTGGAACTTTATATCCTCTAATCTTGAGGTCAAAAGAAAAAGTTTACATCATAAACTTGTGATGCAAACTGTTTACAATAAAGTCTCACTCGTCAATTTTTCCTGTAATAGGGAACACGACTTATTTTCATGTCCTTGATCTTAATCAAGTGACCAGTAATTGAATCACTGTCAGACAACTATGTATTCTGCGGATGATCCTAGAAAATATCAAACTAGATTTAACTCATGTTTCGTTAGAGTCCTTTTCGTAAAGTATCTCGGTGATTTTAGCATTAGATACAACCATGTTGATTTTTCCCAGTGCCACCTAATTTTGTTCTTCATATCTAGCCAAATATTTCACCTTCATTTGTTTTTTCTCTCTATCAAAGACCAAATTCGACTATTTTTTATCACAAGAATATTCTTTATTTTGACTGTTATACTGTATATATGTTATCTTTTAACTTATACTAGTTAGGGACAATAGAGATTGTAAGCGTAGACATGTTCCAACTAAAAGTATGACTTGAATTGGACCTTTAAAAAAATAGAAATATGTCAAAATAACTTGACCAACATAATACTTCACAATATTTTACACAATCTGAGAAAACTATTCCCTCAAAATGGACTCCATATGTAGATGTTATGGCTTTGTGAAAAAATAGACTAGTAAATCTAAGGGAAAGAACCATGTGACTATGATAAGCCCTTTTCATTGGGAAGTTTGTCACTCTTGAACTTGATAGGCACTTTCAATAAAACTAATAAAATAGTAAGTTAAAAAGGCTTGAAATCTTGACTTCCCACGTGCAACAACAAAGTAACTTAGGGAGGCTTGCTTTTTTTCATGAATCTCATATCTTCTTTGTTTTCTCATGTTACATTGTGATTTCTCCACGTGTTTGATTTGTGTTCTATCGAAGGTCCAAATAAGAATCATTCAAAGCATGTTGTTTTAATGGTTTATGCATTACTTATATTTGTCCCTATATGGTGGATATCTTGTAAGCCATAATATCGGTTTGTTGGCACTTTCAATCCTATACAGACTTTGAAACAATCCCATTCACTTATTTATTTTTTGTGCAAAATTGAATGATAACAACCTTCATAGGTGTATCTGTCACAAGTAAATTGAAACAATAGCAACCTACTTCATGAAGAGAATATTTTTATGCCACTTTTACCTTGTGTTGTAACACACTAACAAATATTTTTCTCATTACTCATAATGACGAATGAAATTTATTCCCCTCTCTAAGTCTCCTTTTTACTCATAGTTGTTAGATCAAAGACCAACTTGCCACTATAATCCTTGACAATTGTAACCAAAATATTCTCATTTTCCATCACTCCTCACCCCTCTCCTTATCATTGGGGATTTGTGCAATAGGACATAACTCATCTCATTAATTAACATTGTGGATTCACGGTTGTCATAGGTATTTTTCAAGAGAATGTTGAATGTTATGTATCTCCCCTTGATTACTCTAATTTACTCTTGAACGTATCATATGAACAACAATGAAATTCTTTATAAGATGTCCATTGAAATACCTATCAAATCTTTAAAGATAACAAAACCTATGAACTCATCTATATTGCAATACCCTTTCCATGTAATGATGTGACCAAGGCATCCTACATAAATATCTTTCTCTCTTAGTTGTAACTCACATCCAACCATTTAATATGGTTTTACTTTCTCTCTTCCACACATTCCAAATGATACCTTCTCATCCTTCTACCCAATCGAAAACAATGAAATTATTTATAAGATGCTCATCATTGCAATACTTATCAAGTCTATAAAGATGAAAAAAACTATGAACTCACGTCTTGCAATACCTCCTCCTTATAATGTTCAGACCCAACAAAACATAATACATACATACCTTTCTCTCTCACTTTTACATCACATCAATCCATATCATCTCATATGGTTGCACTATCCCTCTTCCAAACTCTCTAAATAAAACATTCTCATCCTTCTACCCAGATGCACTCTCACTATGCTATTTTCATTCTAAATCCCAAACCTCCCCAATGATTTTTAACTCAATATTTTTTTTTCTACCAGACACCAATTAACAAAATACATATCTGATCTATTATACCTAGTTCCATAATTTCTTTCCCTTGTCCTCTCACTGGCTACAACAATGAGGTAGCACCTTATTCTTCTATGCCCTCTCTTTTCCTTATATTTCCATTAGTTGTCAAAATCAACATTTGCTAACATTAAAAAGGTCCCATGTCTTAACACACTTTTATCAAGTTGAATGAATCCTTGTTCCTATTGGGAGTTTTTTTGGGCTAGCTTAGACTTCCCATTATCAACTCTAGCCACTTCTTACCTGGTAGCACCCAATATTACCTAGTTCTCCCCTTGTATTTTTTTCTCTCCTATTGTTCCATGCTCTCCTACATCCTCTTCCTCTTTTCCTAGTCTTTCAAATTCTTCGGGAAAGTATTATCTCTCCTTCTTAGCTCTTCTTCCTTACACCACTTTTTATCAATTTTTATTTGGTCATAATATTGATGGGTCCCTTCTAGGTCATTATCTCAAGAAAGACTATTCTTAAGATAAACCCTACCTAGTTAGGATCAAGTATCACTTCTTTGGTCACTTTTTTAAGATGTCCCCCTTAATGATCACATTCCATAGCTTGCAACTATGGATCCCCTCCCAATGGTGACATCATATATTCTATTTATCCTCTCTCCTCCACTCATATAGCATTGGTATTTTTCACCTCTATGCTTGCATTGAACTTAGGTTGAAGCATGTCACCTCCTACGCTTTCATAAAATACCCCATTGATTTATGCCACCTCTCATTCTTGCACTAAATCTAGGCTATCGTGTGTTGTTTTTGTGCTTTTGATGACTCTATATTACTAGTTTATGATGCCTATTATGTTCACACTCTCGAAATTATCGTATGTCACATGAGACTCATGCTATGTACTTGACTAGTGTATGGTTCCTGAATGACTACAGTAATCCTAGAACAATGTATGCCATTTGTTATGCTCACTTTAACTCCAAGTTTCCATATGTCACATTTATTCTTGTGATAACTCTATATTATAGTGTGTTTCCTCTCTCGCTCATGTTCACTCTAAGTCGGTTTATGTCAAAACACGCCTTTTTCCAATGTCATGATAGTGTCATCAACTTCTTTCTCTTGCCTTTGTCAGAAATACCCTAACACCACAACTTCCCATCTTTACATTTTCATCTACCCTCCATGCTTTCCATAAGATATCATGTTGCTAATCCTACCTCACTTGTGGTAAGATGCCAACCTCTGTGATGTAGGTATCTAGCTAAACATGTTCCTACACCATCCTACCTCACATATGAGTAAGTGCAAGTATCTCCTTGTCACTCTTAATATTATCAATGATGTTATATTTGAGATGTTAATATTATTGTTAGACTCACTCATGGTTTACTTACATGTTCTAGTCATTGTTCCATTAATATAGTAATTATAAATTGCTCATCTATAATATCCTAATTTAGCCATTGCATCATTTACATGATAGTTAGGATTATTTCTTTTTATTTCATTATTTACATTTCATAGTTTAGTTTCTATCATTCTTATGAAGTGATTAAATTCACTTGTTCCCCCATGTCAAAATTGAATGTTTAACATGAAATGTTTGTCTACCAATCTTTCTTTCTCATTTTTCTTCTACTTGTCTAACATTATACTAATCCATATGGCACACCTTGTAGTTTTACCTTACACTAATTCTCAAGGCATAGGGGTCTTCACATGTACCATGGGATATATAAACCTAGTTGATGGAGGATTCCCTCACAACAACAATGTATCTCTTGTATATTGAAAATACCCTCATATTACCCCTATATAATTTCTTGCTTTGCTCATTCTTTGCATCTTTCTATTATTCACATCTTATGGATAGAAGTTCCTATAAGGCGAGGTAAAATGTATCGAATCTCATATGTTCATAAATTATCTAGCATTCATTATTTGGTTACTAATGATCTTCAATCCTCCCTAGGTCATTATAAATCCCTCTAGGATCACCATCAAGGATTTTTCTAGTTTCAAATTCATGACTGACTTTGGTTGTATATGGAAAAACAATGTTTTAAGGGGTAGCGTCATAAAAAAACTCAAGCCTATTTGCTATTATGTCTATATTGTTCTTCAATATATTAATGAAAATGGTTGTCATTAGTATTTCCATTCCTTGATGGAAATACATAATATCATTTATGTCAATCATCTCAATCTATATGAGCCATCTATTGTGGAAAAGGAAGTTCAAGTATGTCACTTAGCAGATAATATCCATACAATAGTGGACTTGAACACCTCATACACTTGTCATCAATGAATTACTTCCTATCTTGTTGAATGCCAAGGTCACCATCCCACTCAGGCCAAATTGCTATCCTAAATTGTTTTTAAAAATAGATTCTTGCATCTTGTTGAGAATGTAGAGACATTGTAACATGGTATTACCATATTACAATGTAATATGGTAATACCATATTACAATGTAGTATGGTATACCATATTACATTGTGATATGGTATACCATATTACAATGTAATATGGTAATGCAATTTCTCGTGTATTTTTATTTTTTTAATTTAAAGGACGTGTCGTAATATCGACGATAGTTTGTCGAAAGGAAAATTTTATTTTGAACAACCCTGGAAAAAGCCTTTGAAATCTCTTTGCACTTTTCCATGCTTTTGCGCATCGCAAATTTCCACATTTGTTTTATAGTAGCATGGTTTTTCGTCCCTATTGTAGAGAAGTTTAGTCATAATAGTGACCATCTATAAGGGTAACCTATGTTGATGGTGGTGACACATGGAGGGTTAATTTCGTCATTGTTTCCACGAACACCTGGTTCGTGGATATAGAGACGAAAAATAGTCTTGGCTTTCATGGAAATTGCAATGGATATGTGTGGCAATAGAAATGAAAAATCGTGGAAAATATGGTCATATGTAATAGTGTTTATATCTATGATGGCGCGAGGACCCCTACATACCCCGCAGGGTCTCTGTGCCTAACCTCCCTGTCTTTAAGGATCCTTCAATTTTATCCTTTTGAGCCAAGGTGGCTCTTTGGACTCCTAATGGAATCCCTGTGAAAAATCTGATCCATAGGTCCTTTCTTGACCTTGTCACGGCCTCTGCATGCACCTGTGACTTTTCTTGATTTTAATTTCGTGTTTCGTCCTTTCTGCTGTCAAGAGTTCCTTTCCTCTTGAATTCCCAATCACCGATGAGCCAATTCACCGATGTGCACCCTTTACATGTCTTAGACCCTTCTGGCTATGCCCTGGTCCATATGACCGCTTTCCATAAGACCGCAGTCTTATATTCCTTTCGTCGGGGTTTTGGGATTCAAAATCCCAATGTGCTCCAACTCCTTTTAGCACTCAAGGCTAGACTCTTGGTCCACGTGACCTTCCCTTATATGACCACAGCCATACCTCCTCATCGGGGTTTTGGATTTTCCAATGTCCAAATACATATGCCCTCAGGATTCGTGATCCCTCGAATCCCGACGCGCTATTTACGCACTAGCTCTCTTAGGCTAGTCTTTTGGGTCCATACGACCTCCCTCTATATGACTGCAGTCATATCACCTATCGGGACTTTGTTCTTTCTTATGCAGAAATTTACATGTCCTCAGGACTCACGAAATGCCGAATCTCGATTTCCTGATATGCTGATAGCTGGCCCCCACGATGGCTCCTTCCTCCCTTGTCGGGGTTTCAGACTTCGCGATTCTGAAATGCATAAACACCTTGTCACCAGGATCCCCGATATCTCGACGACCCGAACCGTCGATCAATGAATTCCTATCGAGACTTCCCCGATGGCTCTGATTGCTTCCACGCATTCTCCTCCGATGGACGGTCCCGATTTCTTTGGGATTTCGAGACTTGTGATGTCCCAACTTTTTCGACCTCAAGAACTCTAATTTCCGAATAGCCAATATACCGACTCTCTTCGAATTTCTTACACATGTATCCCCAAACAGACGAATCAGATTTTATCGGGGTTTTGACTATGGACTTCCCCGATCTCCTGTCCACGGGAAGGCTGATATCCCAACTCTCGATACTTCGATCTCCACCACGTGTCTCCACCAAAGGATGGTCTAGATCGCTCTGGTGTTTCGAGACTTGAAGTGTCTCGATTTTCTTGTCGTCATGACTCCCGATATGTCGATGGCTGAAATCTTGATGGTAAACCTCATGCAACTCCTGTCCGATCCAACGGCTGACGTGTAACTTGCTCAAGATATGACGGCCCAGATCTATTTTTCTGCGCACTCACTCCAGAGGCTAAAATCTACATGCCTTCACCCGATCCAACGACTGACGGGTATCTATGGGAACATCCAACGGTCCCCCAATCTCTTGGGCTTGCACCTTGGAAACCCAGTCATAACCTCCTCACTTCTCGCCAAATCTGACGGCTGACAGGATTTTTATCCCAGATCCGATGGTGCAGATCATTTCTTCCCGTGTGCTCCCTCTGATGCTCTATGGACGTGGAATCTTCAACGGTCCAGGTTTCTTCTCCTGCCAATTCGACGAATGATGTGCTCTATCCTGAGCTTGCGTACTTTCTTCCTATGCTTGGAAGAAATTTCAAATTCCTCAAAGGCATCAACCTTTGTCTTCTCTTCCTCTACGATCTTCCTTTCTTGAGTTCTCACCATGCGTTCTCCTCAATGTTGTTCCCCCTGAGCTTCTGGGAACTCTGAAATCCTCCAAAGAGTTCTTCCACCTCTACACTCCTTGCAACCTTGACTCTGTGCACTGAAAGCATTGTTCCTCCTGATCTTTCACTCCCGAATCCTCAAATGATTCCTTGACTTCTGCACTCCTAGAAAAGTCCTCACACGCAAAGTGCTATCTGTCCTGAGATTTTCACCACTCAGACCCCTAAGGGATTTTATCCTTTCTTCCTTCCTCCCTCAGATGGAGAAATTAGATGCCCTCCTGGCTATCCTTCTGCTCAAGAAACCTCTTGATGAGCCTACAGGGTATTCAATAACCCTGTGAAGATCCTTCAGTGGATTCTTCCTCTGAATTCCATAACTCAAAGAGTTCTCTTCTCTTCCTTGTGCCTATCTGCACAATGACTCAAATGCCCACCTGGCAGAGTGTCTTTTCTCGGAACTTCCAGCAGTTCTGTCCTCCTGTGCACTTATGCACTTGCTCAATGCCCACCTGGGAAAGGTCTGAGAATCCTCAGTGATTATGTCTCTTCTGAACTCACAGCAGAGTTCTTCCTCTATGCACTCCTTGCACCTTCTCAATGACCACCTGACAGAGCTTCAAAGAATCCTTAGTGATTTTGGTTCTCCTTTCTGAACTCACAATAGACTTCCTCCAACTACACCTTGTGCTTATGCTCAATGCCCACTTGGCAGAGCTTTACAGAACTCATAGATCTTTTGTCTGCAATTGTGTCTTCTCCCACACATCCTTGCCTCCAAGGTGTTCAGAAACCTTGAGGTCTTCCTCTGAGTTGTTGATTCCAATTCATGTGCCGCAACATGTCTTTTTATGAACCCGCAGAATTCAGAAGTGCAACCTCTGTGCACGGCTATCAAAACCCACAGTGTTCTGCCACACCCTCCTGGTGTGAAGCCTCAAAGACCTTCACCTGAAATCAAACACACTCTTGCAAATGCACAACTACAATATACATCTACAGCATAAAAGAACACTCACAGACATTCACATAACACAGGATAATGCAGGAAAACTGCTCTTTGTATTAAATATGGAAAATGCCTGTATTTACAATGTGTTCCTGAGCATGGCCTGTAACAAGGTCTCGGCTCTTCCCTCTTCTTCTCTCTATACGTAGAAATCTACTCATATATCCTATGACGACTCTACCCAAAATGAGATATGAAAATCTCTTTTACCTGAGGGGGATCTAAAGAGCGCTTCCCTCAAACCTACCTACCCTATTCAATTACATTGAATGCGCTGTCTAGTCCAGAATCGGATCTAGATCTCAGCCATACAAACATTAATGTCTGATCTACCTAATGCCTGCACAAAGGCATGACTCTACAACTCACCATCTTAGAAATTTAATTACATTGAATTCAGATTTAAATGAGGCTGCGCCACTCTTCAACGCATGATTTGAATTCGCGGGCGTGGCTAGCTGGCTGGATGGATAACGTGGAGAGATTCTCCTTCATCAATCTAACTGGTTACAAATGAAAACAATGAGTAATGAGTAAAATTTGAATGTTAACTAAGAAGTTTTGTGTAAGAGGGAAGTTTTGGGAAAAGAGCCCCACAGTCATTCACCCCCCTCCTCTAAGTGTTTTAAGTGTGTTCTACAAGGTTTCCATTTCGGTCTTAACATATTCAAATGTAAATACACCCTTGTAATTATTTATATACAAATGTTTTTACAATTCTTTACAAAGAGTAGCTTGCATATCAATACATAGCTATACAATAATTTAGTTAAGTGACATCCCTACTTGCCTATTTTCTCTTACACCCAAGTCTCCATGTCACAACCTCAGCCTGACTATCCTAGCCTTCTCCCCATTGCACACACTATTATTACTAACCTTCAAACTTCTCCATCACGTTCCCTACCCAAGACACCTAAGGAGACACTAAGACAAGCATTCACACTTTTCCTTCATCTTCATCCTACTTTGTCTCATCTATGCCCGATCCATAAAACTCACTCTTTAACTAGAGTTGTGATGATGAGATGTGATTAAATTCCTCTATCTTGCCTCATATTCCCAAACATATGTGCGACCACTTCCAGTAACAAAGAGTCACAACTCAAATGAACCATCAAGCCCCTTCACCTTCTTCCCAAGATGACCCATGACAATCCTCTCGGTATGACCATGCATCATGCTAACCCCACTCATTGCGTCAGAAAAAACCATAGTGCTCGCCCCAAATCAACATGTTCTCTCTACATTTATGTCCATTGGTGCTAACTAACTCCAACGCATCAATGCTCTCCTGCCACTGAGTAATGTCATTCGTTTTAACCTCATGGTTTGCTTTGCAAGTCATGGGACCACATATCCTTAGGTTCATAATTCCCAAGGGATGCCCTAAGGCTCACTACTCACTCACTATATGATTCTTGGGCATGCCCTTTTCCATCTCAACAACAGGGATAATCTTCAGGATGTAAAATTAAGAATGTAGAAACCTTGGACAATCTTACTAGTCCTTAATATGGAAACGATAAAATGTTTTACGATATTTTTGTGAAAGTATTCAAAATTTTAAGGATTTTATATATTTTCTATAAAATTTTCATTATTTTTAAGGAAAAATAATTTTATTCTATAGAATTTGGGTGAATCACTTTTATAAAAGATGGAAATTGGCGAATATTTGTTTTTGGAAAAATCATGGAAAACTAGCCCATATGAAATATATATCCCATAAAAATTTCATTGTAACTTAGCAACCCCAAATATCACCTCTATCAATACATTCTTTTAATTGGGTTAAGGTATCCCATGATCCTTTACTCAATGGACTTACCCTAGGCATGCTAGGACATGATTTGTTTTTGATGATTAATCCTCATTTTCTTAGGAAAGATTAGCTATTAAAACCCAAACTTTGAAGAAATCTAATGTTTGGACTAGTTGATTTTTTTCAACCCTTGAGACAAAAAATTTCTAATGGTTTGATTAAGGATATCATCGTTACCATTTTATTCATCATTTTGATCAAAATTCATTTTTTGTTCTCAAGTTATTTCGTTATCAATTTCATTTTCTATGTCAATACCCATCCTTTGTCATTTGATGTACCATTCACTAGGTATGAGCTCAATCCTCTTAATCTTGCAGGAACCTCTAGTTATTTCCCATTTTTATCTTGATATGTCATTCAATTTTGAAATAAGTTGTTTAGGAATGTATGGGAAGTGTTGGAGAAACAAAATAAAGCACTTTGATTATCCTAAATGATTTTTAAGAATATTTTGAAAGAGTGGAATGGAATTTTATTTTAACTATGATGGGTGTATGAGGTTTCAAATTTTATTTCATGGTAGTTGTCTAACACATTATTTCAAGTTAATTTAACATTTATAACAATCAATTGGAAAGTTGCAGGTCACATTTGAGAGTTGCAGGTCACATTTGAGATAATCGAGAACTAATTTATATATAACCTTTCTTTTAATGACCTCTCATTATTGTTTCCACCTACAAACTTCAAATTTGATCCATAGCATCTTCCTAACCTATTTTTCTTCCACTTCATGTGTGAGGGAGACCTATAATCTATTTACATTGAAGAACCAAGTGAAATTCCTAGAACCATTGGAAATTTATTTATGTTGTTCTCCACTTGTCCTTTATATGAAATATAATCTTCTTCAATCTTTATGCCCTTTTCCTATAGGTTTTTCTCAGATTATAATATTGATATCAAATTTTATTTAAGCTCTACAACCTTTTTTTTTAGTGATAAAGTATTTTCACTTATCAATAGAATTTTCTCCTTTAATTTAAAACTTTTGATTTATGATCTTTAAATTCAATTTATGTTTCCTCCTTGAATTAGGAGGATTTGAGAAATCTTTCTACTTATTTTCTCACTTATATTTTCTACCCAAATATTTACTTTCCTTTAGAGATCATTTTTTTTAACTCTTATATTGTAAGATGCCTCTAAATGACCATATTCTTGAAATTTTGTAAATGAATACATCAATTTTGTAGTGTGTGTGTGTGTGTGTGTGTGTGTGTGTGTGTGTGTGTCTATATATCCTCTAGTAAGCATTGATTAGACAAAATTATACACATTACCCTTTCTTGGGAAGGGTTCGACTAGACACAATCTCACCAATATAATTCCCTATATGTTAAAGAACCTGTTGATTATACTCAAATAATAAGATTTTGTATATGCACCCAAACCCAAATATTGGAAGATATCATTTTAGGATCAAAGTTACATTGCAAATGCTAAAGAAACAATCCTTACATGACCCCAAAACCGTGGTCCCATCTCCACTACATCTCTCTATAAATTTACTAATAACAAAAATGCTAGAAACGCTAATAGAAAAAAGGAGTGACTATCTTTACATAAAATGGATTGTTTCTTGTTTATACAGTTCAAAAGGAACCTAAAGGAGGCATAACATTGTTGCATCCTCTAGTGAATAATGAAATAATATTCCTATAAGTCCCTTTCAAAAAGAATATTATCAAAGTAGGCTGGAAAGAAAAATTGTAAGCAAAGGACAAGTTTCTTAAATTCTAAAGTAAGGACCATTCGTTCTTCCATATCACTAAAATGTTCCAGCAACATCAAAATCATGTCCATTATGTCCCAATAAAAGTTTCAAAACTAGGCATGGGACAAAAACCACGAGGATCATCAACTTGATAAATTAAAAAAATTGAGTAGATATCTCATATTAGAATCTCTAGTAAGGTAATCTACCTCTAGGTTAAAGAAAATTATGCATCTCCATCATGAGTTTTATCATCAATTATCCCCATAGGTCACAAATATCCCTCTATGGGGTTGATGTATGAACTAAAACATGTTAAAGATTAGAATGAATGTGCATATGCAACCAATCACAAAGACAAAGGGAAAAAAAATCAATGGCTAGACTAATCTACCATGATTCCATACTAATTTCATAACATTAGTTCTATCTTCAATGGATGACATGAAACATCAATACCGATTTTCCTAGGGTAGAACCAATTTTTTTAGTAGGTAGAACTCAAAACAAGCTCACATTATCTAACCCCATGATATTTCACACACAAGAAATAGTATTCTTATGACAAATAACACTCCTAAATTTTTAAGAAAATCCCCTAAATTTTTATTTCATTGCAAACAAAACATTTTTTCCAGCTATGCTACTCTACCATAAGGTTTTGCAAACATAGATAATGCATATATTTTAAGCACATTCTAATATAATAGAATTTATAAATAGAAAGGTGATGTGTGAGAGAACAATAAAAAAAACTATAAAGATTCAAACATTCTCAAAGTAAAACATTGTATAGACATCTTTGGGTGAAAATGTTCCCCAAAAGTTTAACATTTCAGAATTTTAAAACTTTATAATATATAAGATAAAAATCTAAACTACCATAAAGTAATCAAATGTGATATTAATAAATAACAATCAATTTTAAACTAAACTCCAAATGCAAAATGTAATGTGATTTTCTCACAAGTACTAATATGAAGATTTGGATAGTTCCACCAAAACACATAAATAAATGTCATTAAATGAATATGTACATCAAAGTTAAGGTATAAATTAATCCAAATATTTTTTTAAAAATTAACTTGATTTCTTAAAACCTTGCATCATTCAAGTCAGTATATTTAACCTTAAATCTTGAAAAAAAAATTAAAATGAATGATGCAATGTCATATCCTTATTTAAAAAACACAAAATAAGAATTTGTTTTTTTTTAAATTTGAAATCAAAACAAAAACTTATCTTTATTTTAAAAAATCACAAAATAAAATAAAAAAATTCTAATTAAATTTTAATTCAAAACTAAAAACAGTATGAGATTTTGTTACATCAAATATTATGATTAAATTTGAAATCAAAACTAAAAAAGCACACGAACCTGGCGAACTGTGCCTCAGCCATGGAAAAAGTGACTGTTGAGAAAATTATGATTAAATTAAATATCAAAACTAAAAAACACACGAACCTGGAGGACGGTCCCTCCTAGGCATGGAAAAAGTGAAATAAAATTATGATTAAATTTAAAATTTTAGGATAAGTTGTTATCACTGGCCTTTCACTTCCTTCCTATCAAATCTCTCCATAAATTTGTGTTGACTGAACCATAAATCTCTCCAAATTAATACAAGATTTCGCAAAGGTTCACCACCAATTTACTCCCAAATAGACATTAGAAGTATAGGAAAGGATAGGCAGAGATAATATCAGCCAAAGATCTCGAGGGTAGGGACGGATGGGAAAAAGTGAACCGTTGAGAAAATTATGATTAAATTTTAAATCAAAACTTAAAAAGCACAGGAACCTAGCGGACGCGCCTCCGAACCAGGGATAAAGCGAATCGTTGTGAATCTTTTGAAGATGGAAGAAAATTTGTTTTTCTCTCATCTGTAATCGATGGAATTTTGTGCCATCTGTACTGCGGGACGCTATCTCTTCGATGATGTGTGGTCGAGAAAGATATATCTCAAAGATGTATGATTGGAAGTGACTCGATCATCCGCTGAGCTAAAAACTTTAAGGGAAAGGCGGCCGATCTACTCAGCGAAAAGCATGGTAAATTTTATTATTGTTTCATCTGTCCTCTACTCTTCTGAGAAGCTCAAATTTCATGCATATGGAGCCTTCCTTTCATTCTGTAAATTTGATCAAACATATTTTAGGTTCGACTCTATTCTGATGCGAATCGACATTTTATGTTCAGCTCTGTTATGTTGGGATGCGAATTGACATTTTATGTTCAGCTTTGTTCTGTTGAGATGATATGGAGGAAGGAAGAAAGAGCCCCGGATAGGATTCCATCCCTTGGAAAACCTCCCTATAGGTATGGCTCTGAATTCTCTTGCCTTTTTTCTTGATAGTGTAACCTTGATGCCATTTCTCCAGGTATCCACCACGTTGACTAGATTCAATCTTTCATTGAGAGGGGTTTAACCCACCTGATTAGTAGTTTAATCCTTAATATTATCCTTCTGATTTATTTTACCGCCCCTCCTCAACTTAATCCCTCTATTAATCTAATAAAACTATGTTATCTTTAAATTGTTAAGAAACCTCCCATAAATTACTGTATCAGGATTGAGTTAAACCAATCAGCCTCGTTACTTATTATTATTTTAGTAATTTTATGTTATTCACCTCTTCATATTTAACGTGACTGAGTTGATCCCCTTAAGTGTCCGGGCACCGGAAAAGAAAAAACTGTAGATTCAAATATGTATTTTCTTGCCACCCAATATTCTTTGAAATGTATTGTCAAAGGGCATAAATCCCCAAAAGTTTAAATAAATATATTTCCATGTTGGGTTCCAGCGCTACAAAACCTGCCCTAGATATGTAACTATTGCTGCAATTAACAACTACTACCATATCTGTGAGTCCTGTTGCTCTCCTCTTCTCTGCTACGTGAGCCTATAATACCGCAGTAAGTTAATATATATATTATAGACTACCATATCTTCGAGTCCTGTTGCTCTACTCTTCTCTGCTAAATACCTAAATTATGATATATTATTACCTATCCAATTATGTGGACCTATCCAATTTCATTATTACCATACCTAAATACCTAAATTATGATATATTTAAATAAAGGCCCAGTTCTCTTGACCTTTGTATATTAAGTTTCAGTAATTAAATTAATTTTTTTATCTAAATTTTTAAAATAAAATATTTTATTATAATTATAACAATGATTTAAATTTTAAATGAACAAAAGAATTATTGCATTACAATTCATTATCATAAAAATATCCATGTATAAAAATGTGAGTGATTTTAATATTTTAAATTTAATTTTAATTATTAAATTAGTACATGTATAAAAATGTGAGTGATTTTAATAATGCGAGTGATTTTAAAATGTGAGTGATTTTAATAAAAATGTGAGTGATTTTAATATTTTAAATTTAATTCATTATTAAATTATCATAAAAATATACATGTATAAAAATGTGAGTGATTTTAATAATTTAATTTTAATTATTAAATAAAAACTGCAAAATTCTTTAAGAAGAAGAAATAACCTTACTTTTCACTTTATTTTATTAGTTAATTTTCCTAAACCTTATCAATAGCCTCTGATATGTAATATATCTTCTAGATGGATTATTGAATTAATTTTAGTAATCCTTATCAATAGCCTTGTCTTGTCTGGGTTTTGTCTCCCTAACTCACCTCAACCATCCATTTTAGTTTTTCAGTAAATTTTAGATATGATTAAAATTATATATTTTTCCAAATCCAACTTGGGATTCTCACCTTTCTATGCAGTTATTTGTTTTTGGTATACTAGTTAGCTTTTTTGTTTTTTTTTAATAGAAATAAAAGTACTATAGTTTTCAAAAAACGATTTAAGATTTAGAATTTAAATATGTTAAGTTGTTTATCTTTAAATTTTACAATTTTTAATTTATATACTATGTATTTATGTATTTGATGATTACATCTTATATGTATTTGTTTTTTCATTCAAAAAATTCTTCTTACATGTATTTGTATTTTTATTTAAAGATTTCTTGCTTTTTTATATATAGATTTGGAAGAATTATTATTTTCATATGTTGATTTATTTATTTTTTATATACAATCGTATATAAACAAAAAATCATTTTTTCCTTTTTTTTTTTTAAGTAAAAAGGATAGGACCTGTTATATTATTATTTCCAAGTTACAATGACTGTTTGTGATGCCAGTTGTCCCGCCTAAATAGGAAACTGAGACAGTTGGGCATCCTGTGCCATGTGTTTCTGAGTTAACAAAATTTACAAAGTTCCATCCTGCCCGAAGGAAACCAGGACTGCCACCATTAAGTTTAAATTGTATGCCATAACTAGTTACAAAATAACTAAGATCTAACTCGGCCAAAGTCTAGTTCAGAAACAGAAAAAGAAATTCCTAACCAAGAGTATCAGTGAACCTTTTAGCCTATGCATTCATCCTCGTCCCCAAGCTTGCGACAACTTGCCAGAAGCACGTAGG
Source organism: Picea engelmannii (assembly GCA_009831015.1). Taxonomy (NCBI): domain Eukaryota; kingdom Viridiplantae; phylum Streptophyta; class Pinopsida; order Pinales; family Pinaceae; genus Picea; species Picea engelmannii. The sequence continues at coordinate 170,372 of ML778808.1, read as the reverse complement.
TCTGCGCGCACGTTGGACACTGTCGCTTTGGAAGGGTTTTGGAGTGAGCCGCGAACAACATGTCGAGCTGTTGATCAATATGGGCGAGGCGAAAGACCTGGTCATCCAGCAGACTCCTCAGATCGAAAATGAGAGCGAGGTACCTCAAGTTGATGGATAATTGTTGGTCCTGTCAATGGTTGTCGACGGAGGCTGCAGGAATGGGTCCTGTTCTGCCCTCACTTGCATGTGCTGGTCGGTTGGAAAACTGGGTCGCTGCCTCCATAGGTGCACCCGTTGGTGAGTCTTCGTTCCCCTGGGTGCCGGACGGGGTCTCTTCTTTGACATAACAAGTGGTGAAATGCTCCTCTGGACTATTAGTTTTGGGACCAGGTGGATTGCCCGCAGGCAGAGGCTTGTCGTGTGAGCCAAAATCTGTGGGTGGATTCCAATTGTCTGGGACTATGAACAAAGGGATCTTGGGATAGCTCTGCATAGCGACCTCCAAGGTGATCTCTTCCATGTATGCCATTGGAGGCATTCATGGTCTTTTGCGCCTACGGATGGACGCCATGGCCAATGCCTGCTCAAATTTCTTTTGTCTTTGGCGTTGAGATTCATCGATGTACCACGCGGCACCCCTGCATAGTTTACCTCTAGCTCTAGACATGGTGGAGACCCTGGAGTTGACCAGGGTTCCTTGTGACGGGAATGCTCTGCTCCAGAGCTTCAACGAGGCATCAAATTGTTGCTCCGGTGGAGTGAGCTGTTGTTGCTTCGAAGGAATGAACACTGCGGTGGTCGAATGTCACTCGGCTCTGTCAATTTGGGTGATAAGGAGGAGGGCCACTGTGACCTCCATAGCCATTAAGGCTTATTGCTGAGTGTGTTGGTGCCCTGTACCATTCACTTGCGCGAGGGGGCTCATCGGCTAGTTATGGCTGTGCATATTCACGCTCAGTTAATGACTGAGTGGATCGTCGCCGGTGGATGCATTATTACTGTGTCCCAGCGTTGTCCCGCGTGGCTCTGGCTTTCTACATGGCACCCCATCCGGGGAATTCATTTTTTACTTTTAAATAAAAATAAAATATTAATTTCTTTTAGAAATTAAAGTTTTTGATATTCAAATATATTGTATTAATTGTAAATATTTAAATTTCAAATTTATATAGTTTGTTTATAATATTTTAAATTTTTACGTTATGATTTTATTTAAGTATTTATTTGTATTTATAATTATTTTTCATTTAATGAATTAAGTAGAATTAGTGTATGCTCTTTTGTGTATATTGAATATTTTATTATATTATGTTTTAACTTAAACTATATATAACTTTTTTTTGTTTATTGTGGATAAAACTATATTTTCTAAATCTTTGGTAAATTCATTATTTAAATTAGTTATTTTCCATGTGGTCTCTTTTCATTTTTAAGTATAGTATGTAAATTTATAATATCTATCTATAATATGTTTTTCATCATTTTGTTAGTTTATTTGTACTGCGGGTAGGGTAAGTTGAAGGTTAAGATAGGTTAGGTTAGGCAAGGGTTGGGATAGAGGGAGAAAGGGGGAGAGAGGGTATCAAAGAGAGGGGGGATTAGAGGGAGGGAGAGAGAAAATAAAAGGAGACAAAGCAAGAGGAAGAGATAGAGGGGGAGGGTAAGGGAGAGAGAGTGAGGGATGGAGAGAGATAGAGAGAGAGGCAAAGG
>ML778808.1:126757-162550 GCA_009831015.1 Picea engelmannii | reverse complement strand
TATATATATATATATATATATATATATATATATATATATATATATATATATATTAAAATTCTAGGGTGGGAATGTGATAAATACACATATGTTATCTAAATATAATAACAACAGTGATGATTTAAATAAATTAAATGCTCTAGTGTGTTTAATAAAATAAATGCGGGAGGGTTCATTATATGTAACAAAAGCATTGGCGCTTCAAAAAAAAGGATGGCGTAGACATCTAAACTTGAATATTCAAAATCTAAATGCCTTTCACTGCACAGGGTAATAAATGCATGAAAACATAAAAATTATAGAAGCACCATGATGGACATAAAATACAAGTGTGTTGGCGTTGCATACAACAAAATGGGAATTCAGGGCATAATAACTATAACCACCCTAATTCATGTAATGGTGCACTGATGATTTTTAATTTTATGTACGCAACAACAATTTATGTAATCATGCACCGATGAATTTTTTGGTTTTATGTAAGTTCGTTCTGGTGCATTTTATGTTTAGGTACGCACTAGAGAATTTTATTTAATGTTACACTAGTGCATATATATATATATATATATATATATATTTCAAAACCTTCTCCCGATCATTTTTTTTTAGTTATATGGAACATCCATTAAAATCTATATTAAAACCTCTACTAAAACCTCCATAGCCAATAAAGGAGGTTGTAGCTGAGGATTTTTTGAAAAATTTTCAAATTCCTCCACTAGGATATCTTCTACTTGTAGTGTACCTCAACACCAGCCTGACTTTCTTCATCCTTCATTTTAACTCCTCAAGTCATTCTATAATTACTTGAAAGTCATATATCACCAAAGATTTCATACAAAATTCCACAATGGATTTGGGGTGACAATCCATCCTCCCCACTTCTTAGACATATGACTAAAAGTCTAGCTAAGTAAGTGCCTCCATACACTGCTCCATATTAACACTTAGAATTTTTTCTCAAAGTGAATCTTCCAACTTATCTACCTCAACCCCTTTGCAAATATGTTGGGAGTTGTTAAATTTGTGCTATTGTTATTAGGTTATTTCCAAAATACATGATAATTTAATGCATTTCCAAAACAACATCATAACGAAGATCACTGAAATAAATAGAATCACAAGGTACACAAAATTTTATCCTTGGAAACCCTCATGGGGGATAAAACCCAACAATATCTTCCTCAATAATAGATTTCCAATACAATGCCAATACTAAGACCAAAACACCAAGACTAAGACCAAAACACCAAGAATAAACTAAGATTGAGCATACACCTCTCTTCTCCTTCCTCCTGCAACTGCAACTAGCTTCAAAATATTTGCACTGGACGAGTGAGTGTGAGAGTGTATAAGTGAGGCACCATCCTCACATATAAATACTAGTTTATGAGGTGCTAGGGTTATGTATCTTCACTTGGTGGGGTCTAATTCTTCTAGAAGTGGTTAAAACCACTTTATAAACACTAGGGGCCAACTTTACAAATACCACCATACAAATATTATTTGACCAATCCAAAAAATGGGATTTGATATTATAAAAGACTCGACATGATCCATCTACAAAAGGGTATTTGATAGACAATATAATAACTCAAATATAATTAGAATATTCTTCTAAATTACAATATTTCAGCACTCCCCCTTAATGAAAAGGGTATTCTACTGACATGACCCAATAAAACATCATTAAGAGAAGGACAGGGAAACATCATCATCAATATCTAGAACACTGACTGACACATCTATAATATCATTGAAACCTTTTTCTCATCATCAATATCGTCATCATTTACAACATGGAGCTAGAGTAACATCATTGTAATCATCAACATGAAGCTGAAAAATAAACATCAATAGAATGAATCTAGAACAACAACATATTCAACAACACAAATTTTATACAACATCATCAATGACACAAAGTTTATACAACATCATCAACAATGCAAGGCTGAAACAACAACATCATCAACAACGCGAGGCTGAAACAACAACATCATCAACAAGACAAGGTTGAAACAACAAAATCATCAACATGTGGCAACAAAAAGAGGTAGGTGCATCAACAACAAATTTTTTGGTACTTTGACATACCATCCTTACGGGACCTTAGAGATATTCCTAGGAATCATAAGATTCCATAGGATATAAAATCATAAAATTCTTCCACGTTGTACTTTGACAAACCATCCTTACCAGACCTTCGGGATATGCCCAGGAATCATAAGATTACCTAGGATATAAAATCCTAAGAAATCTACCACTATTGACCAGAGATGTCATATACATGTACAGGTAATCTGATAGACTATCCTTACTGGACCTTTAGGATCTTCCCAGGCATGATCAATCTTGTAGGATATAAAATCCTAATGGAGCTACTCGTTGTTGGTTAGGATACCATAGTATCATAAGCATCACTCCCCCTTTCGAGGGAGGTCCTTTCATAAAACACAAAGCTTGTCTCAGAAGTACTCAAACTTCACATGAGACAAAATCTTGTTCAACACATATGTAACCTTCTCATCTGTTCCAACATATTGGATCTTTATAACTCCCCTCTACACCATATCATGAATGTAGTGATACCAGATATCTATTTACTTTGAATTATAATGGAACACTAGGTTCTCTTTCATATTTATACAACTTTGGTTATCACATAGAATAATTATGGATTCCATATCTAGATCGATCACACCTTTCAACAACTTATGAAGCCATATGGCTTCACAACTGGCGGAACATGCTGCAATGTATTCAACTTCTTTCGTGTTGAGAGAAATACTAGATTGATTCTTTATTTTCCATGATTTCATGGCTGACCCAAAATTGAAACAACATGAAGAAGTTATCTTCATGTATAAAGCACTTCTAGCCCAATCTAAATCAATATAAACACGCAGTCTGAAGTCATGATTTCCAGTATAACAAAGACCATAATCTAGTGTACCATGAAGGTATCTCATCACATTCTTTGCATATACAAGGTGAACAGGTCTGGGCTCCACCAGATACTGACTCAAGGTGTTCACAACAAAGAATATATTTGGCCTGGTATTTGTCAGATATATCAATGATCCAATAATATGTCTGGATAGAGTAGAATCAACCAAATCTCACGAAGTATTACCCAGGAGCTTCAATTTTGTTTCCATGGGTGTGTTCATGGATTTGCATTCCAACATGTCAAATCTCTTCAGTATTTCAACTCCATACTTCCCTTGTTTAAGGAAGATCTTCTCTCGACTCTGCCAAACTTCAAGACCTAATAAATAATACATCATGCCTAAGTATTGCATATCAAATTCTACAACGATCTTATTCTGGCAATATGTGATGATTTTTTCTTCTCCTATTAAGAATAAGTCATCCAAATATAGTAGTAATACAACTGGTCATCATTCATAGCCTTGAAGTAAAGGTTAGGATCAACTCTACTAGTGGTAAAGCCCAGTCTCATCAGGAAACTATCAATTATTCCATACCAAGCTCTAGGAGCTTTCATCAACCCACACAAGGCTTTGTTCAACCTACATAAATGAGTCTTTCTATATTCAAATTGAAGACCTTGTGGTTTTTCTATATACACTTATTCTTCAATAACAAAATTTAAGAAAGTTGTTTTCACATCCATCTCGTGTAACTTCCACTTAATTTTGGAAACAAGAGCTATGATGGTTTTTATAGAAGTGTATCTAGCTACATAAGAAAATGTTTATTCATAGTCAATACCTTCCTTTTGAGAAAATCCATGAGCCACAAATATTTCCTCATGTTTTTCAATACTTTCATCTGTTGCATGTTTTCTTTTGTAAATCCACTTCAAATATATGTCATCATTGTTCTTTATCCTTGGAACTACTTCCCACACATCATTATTTATAATGGACCGGTATTATTGTGTCATGGCGTCCATCCATTCTTTCTTCTGAATGACGTCTTCAAAGCAGGTAGGTTACTTTTCTACGAGATCAAAAATCAAGGCCATATACTCAGAGAATGGCTTAGGATTAATTCTGGTGAACATTTATTTCAGAGTTTTTAATCCAACTGCACTATGGTATAATTTATTTTGGACATATATAGATGTTCTTGTTGCTTCATCCCATAAGTACATTGAAAGATCTTGATCATGAATCATAGTCTTTATTTCTTCCATAATTGTCCTATTCTTTCTTTCTTCTACACCATTTTTTTGAGGATTATAGGGAGTGGTGAGCTCCCTCTTAATCTTGACATCTCTGCAAAAGCTTCCAAATTCATTTGAAGTGTACTCTCATTCATTATTTGACCTCAGTATCTTTATTTTCCTTTCAGAGAGGTTTTCTACCAAGGATTTGAATTCCTTGAACTTTCCAAGTAATTCATCTTTTGACTTCAAGAAATAAACCCAAGTCCTAAGAGAGTAATCATGAATAAAGGATACATAGTATACATACCCACTTAGAGAGGCTGATGGAATTGTACCACATGCATTTGAGTGGACGAGTTCTAAGATTCTTTCTACCTTACTGTCACTCTTTGGAAAATGATTCTTTATCTTCTTTCCTTGTGCACATCCCTTGCATACACCTTCTTGATCAACCTTTAATTTTGGTAAATGTGTAACTACCTTTCTTACATATGGTAAGGCTTTGTAGTTGATGTGAGCTAGTCTTGTATTTCAAAGTTCATAAGGACTTTCGAAAGAGTGAGTCAAGGATACATTTGAGTGACCTTTTAACTTGTACAAACCACCTTCTTCTATTCAATAATAATTGCACCTTCTATAGTTTTTCCTTTAGACCACATAATAACTTCACCATCTATGAATGCAACCCTGAAACCTTTCTTATCTAGGGATGATACAAAAAGTAAGTTCTTTGTCAAACCTAGTACATAGAGTACATTTTTCATTCTTCGGATTTATTGAATCAAGTTTGTAGTTGGATTCTCCCATTATTTTGATAGGAAACTGATAATCATCTCCAAGTGAAACTTTTTGAGGGAAGTCATTTTCTGTAAGGCTAGAGAGAATGTATTTTTGACCTGTCATTTTCTTAGAGTCACCTCTATCTATGAGCCAAGTATCCTCTCTAGGTGTCATAGATATTGAGAGGGAGGAAAACAAAATATAATCTGCAATATCTTCTTTAGTTAAATTATTGGGTGGCACATCATCTGCAGTTGCATGGGCATGATGTATTTTGTTATTTATCCTCTTGTATTATTCCCTTCTGGCAGGACAGTTCTTAGAAATGTGTCCCATATTATCACAATGATAACATTCATAGGAGGATAAATCTTTTCCCTTTCTTTTATCCTTATGGTATTTCTAGAATCTCTTTGGAGAGTGAGATTCTTTATGAATGTGGGTCTCCTTTTGAAAATTATACTTTTTATTTCCACATTTAGCATGAGAAGCTAGGGATTGATCTTCATCCCTTAATAGGATGAATTCTCATTTGGTCACTCTTTCTTCTTATTGAACACATTCTTCCCATAAACTATCAAATTGGAGTTTCTCTTTTCTTGCACAAATAGTTTGGATGAAGAAATACCAAGGTCTTTTGAAACCATTAAGATTTTTCATTATGTGTTCATATTAATCTAAGTTGTCTCCAATTTCCTCTAACTATCCCTTGAATTGATAAACCCTAGAGAAATAGTCTTGAATTGTTTCTTATTTTTTCATATTTGTAGTCTTGATTTGGGTTCTCAATTTCATATTCTAGTTGATGTCATTTCCTTCATACATTCTATTTATGGCATCAAACATATATTTTGGAGTATTCCTAGAAGACACTTGAGGGATCAAGTGGTCTTTAATAGACTCTACAATCACCCTTTTATCCTTAATCACATCCTTCTTGTACTTCTCTTTGGCTACATCTTCTTCGAGTTCTGGTACATTTTATTTTATGAAATTTACAAGTTCATTCTCTTAAAGAATGACTCCAATTATTTACTTCCATGCATGAAAATTTTACACACCTTCTAACTTGTCAACAAGCTTGGTGCTTGTAGACATATTGACTTGGAGCTAAGAAAATGACCAAAAAATGAAAGTTCTCAAAACATGAAACTGAGCTTACTAGGAGATGCGTAGGGTTGAGGCAATTTTTTTGGAGCTGACTATTTCAGAAAATTCCAAGTTTTACCCATTGAAACTTGACTTGCACAATTTTGTACTATTACTTCTCGTACTAGTTCTAGTTTTCTAGATTTCTTTTTTTCTGGTACCATTCAAAACTATGGTTTTACTTTCTGGAGAATATAACCACTGAAAAAGATCGCTCAAGTTGCCAAAAGATGCCCTAGGGTAGGGAGAACTTCCCAAGATAGTTTTTGGACAAAAAATCATCTTCAGTAAAAATCCCTAATTTTCTTATATGACAAGAGTGACATTTTTAGATACCCAGTGAAATATACTCTATTCATTCAAGCTCTAATACCATGTTAAGTTTTCACTTTTTTTATTAGGTTATTTCTAAATTACATGAGCATTCAATGAATTTCCAAAATAACATCATAAATGGGATCACTAAAAGAAAGACAATCAGAAGGTATGCAACATTTTATCCTTGGAAACCCTCATGGGGGAGAAAACCTAGAAAAAACTTCCCCAATAATAGATTTCCAATACAATGCCAAGACTAAGACCAAAACACCAAGAATAAACCAAGACTGAGCATGCACATCTCTTCTCCTTCCTCTTGCCACTACAACTTCCTTCAAGATATGCACATTGGATGAGTGAGTGTGAGAGTGTATAAGTGAGGCACCATCCTCACATACAAATACTAGTTGAGGAGGCGTTAGGGTTATGTCTCTTCACTTGGTGGGGACAACTTCTTCTAGAAGTGGCTAAAACCACTTTATAAACATGAGGAGATGACTTTACAAAGACCACCATAAAAATATGGTTTGACCAATCCAAAAAAGTGGATTTGATCATATACAAGACCCAACATGATCAATCCACGAAAGAGGATTTGATCGATAAGATAATAACTCAAATATAATTAGAATATTCTTCGAAGTTACAATATTCCAACATGATCAAAGTGACTAGGGTTGTGTCTCCTATGTGACAACATTTGAAAGTGTTGTGATGGTCAACTTATATTTATATTCACACTTTAGCGTATGGTACTTTAGCATTTTCAACCGATCTATCTTTTCAAAGAGAGACTTCACCGATGTCTCCACTACTATAAACCTTTGTTCTCTTTGGACCTATCCTATTGAGGTCACCATGGCCAAACTTTTCCCTTGTTGTTAAATTGTGTTGCAAGGTTTGTTCTCACTTCCACTCACTCTCTGAATAAACTTGATTGCATACATCCTAGGTATTCATATAAGCTTCCTATTTGTTATCATGGGCATACTTGGCATTTTGGATTCACCCAAGAACACCAAGAAACTTACATGTGGGAGTGGAAATCCCTTAGAAAATATAATAAATTTTTTCCCTAATACCAAAGCTTGATCATCCAATGAAGAAACAATCAATTCCCAATATCCAAACCAACTTCCAACTGTCAAAGGTTTAGATAAAACCACCCCAACTATATGTTCTATTGTTGCGTTAACCACATTTTACATTGTTTTTATGCTCTTGGTCTTACTATGGAGTGACTTTTTTGTCTTCTTAATCACAATGTTCTGGGTCATGCCAGTGTCCACTACAGAAACCACCTTCACCTAACTGACCATTACACAAAAAAAAAAAGTTATTCTCCTTCACATTGCAAATGTTATCTACATCCTTTATCTTTGGTCTCCTCTATATGTGTTGCAAAGCATCCATCACTTCCAAAATCTCCTTTGAAGGTGCGAGAATTTAAAATACTTCCACCTTGGTGGAAAGCTTCTCCTCTACCTACTACACTTGGTATTCTTCTAACTATTCCAACTATTTATTCATCAGAAAATATGCTACAAAGTGGTTTTCATCATAATTCTTCCTCTCCTATCAAGTATCTTCTTGATTGTTGCAATCTATACTTTTCCCTAGGAATCGTCCTTGTTGAGAAACCCTAAACTTGGCATCTCCCTAGACATTGTTCCATCCAAAAAGTCCTCACATCATCATTGTGGAATTTCAGTTGTTCCTCAATCTCGTTCATCTTCTTCAATCCTTCTTGTAATTATGCCAATTTTTTATTCAAAACATCTATTATATTCTACCATATCTCATCATCATAAAATTTCCATTGTGAAATCTAAATAATTATCTTATATCCCTCTTGAAATTTCATCAAACATCACTTTGTAATGTCCATATTAACTAGCCATTCATGCACTACTTCCATATCTTGGGTTGAGTTGAGCCTTGGCTCCCATCACAAAAATATTCCTTCATGCATCCAAATTTCCCCAAATGGGCCCTTAGTTCCCCAACTATCTACTACAATAGGACACAAACGCACTCAAGTGCTCATGTCTCATTTAAAAATGCACCTTATATGCCTTTTTCATCAATACCACAAGATACACAATGCAATATACCAAATATAAAAAGTATGCAGGACACAAATAAAATGATAGAAATGGAAGAATAACAACAATGTAAACATAATAATCACCACAATAACACTGAAATGATATGAGAATAACAACATAAATAACACTTTGATTCCGAGAGAAATGTTCATAGGCCTCTTCAAGGGGGAAACCTCTAGTCGAGAAGAGGTCTATTACAATAATATCCAAGCTTGGGTTTGCATACCCTTGACTCCTATTTATACAAAATATGTCTATCAAAAGAAGCATCTAGAGGAAGATCCTTCTAGAAGTGGAAGCTTCTATTAGGTATTCTTACATTCGACTTGTTCTATTTTAATGCAAGGCCTTATTAATATTGGCCGTTATTACATCTGAATATATTGTTCTACCTATGTGCGGGTTAGGACCCTAACATGTCCTCCCCCTTAAAAACAACCTTGTCCTCAAGGCTGGAGATGTGGAAATTGTTGCAGAATGGTAGTTGGTTCCCAAGTGGCATCTGCTGGAGTTGTATATTTCCATTTGATTAACACTTCCTTTATGGTTCTCTGATGCAGGCGATGCTCACATTGGTCCAAAAATGCTTGTGGATGTAGCCAAATGGATCCTCCTTAGGATAACTTGAGAAGGGTGGTTTGAATTTGACACTTAGTTCTGATCACCTTCTTTAAGCAGGAAACATGAAAACAAGATGTAGCTTTGAATGACTAGGCAAAGCTAATTTATAGTCCACCTATCCCACAAGCTTGAGAACTGTATAAGGACCATGAAATTTGGGTGCTAGCTTCTGACAATTCTCGACATTGAGGGAATTCTTCTTGTAAGGTTGTAGGTGAAGAAACACATGATCCCCTTCCTCAAATTGATGTTCAGAGCGACCTTGATCTGCTTGTTTCTTCATATGATTTTGTGCCATGAACAAGTTCTCTCTGAGGTTATGGAGAATAGCCTCTTAAACTGTAAGTGTTTGGTCAACTGCCTTGACCTTTGAGACACCCAGTAAGTATGAGATAACTTAAGGTGGCTTCTATCCATATACTGATTCAAAAGGAGTCATGCGTGTATCTATATGGTATGAAGTGTTGTACCACTATTCAGCTAGGGGTAACCATTGAGCCCATTGATTTTTCTTTTCCAAGGAAAAACAACTCAAATATGTTTCCAAACACTTGTTGACAACTTCTATTTGACCATCATTTTGGGGATGATAAGTTGTACTAAGATGCAATTGGGTGCCTTGTAGGTTGAACAGTTCTTGCTAATTTGTTTTTGTGAAAGTGGGGTCACGATCAGAAACAATAAAGTGTGGCATGCAATGGAGCTTGAAGACCTGATCCATGAAAAATTGAGCCACCATGGATGTTGTAAGAGGGTGTTGAAGAGCGCATAAATGAGCATACTTGGAAAGGCGATAAACAACCAACATCATGACTGATTTATTTCTTTATTTGGGTAAGCCTGTAATAAAATCCATAGAGATGTCCTTCCAAATAGAAGGTGGAATTGCGAGCGCTTGTAGTGTGCCAAGAGATTTGACTATTTCTCCTTTGTTGTGTTGACACACATCACATTCAACCACAAAATTAGGAATGTCCTATTTCATACCATCCCAGAAAAAAGAACGTTTGAACCTGTCATAGGTTTTGGTGAACCCAGAGTGCCCCGCTATCAGTGTAGCATGAAGCTTGAAAAGTACTGTGGATTTAAGTTTTGATTGTTTAGTTAAATACAAACAACCTTTGTATCGAATATCATCATGGAGACAAGAGTACCCCAGGGGAGCTAGAGCATTGGACTGCAATTGTTGGATCAACTGTGAACTTTTGGGATCTTGTAGCCATTCCTGGTGAACAACTTGGAGCCAATCTGGTACAATGAAGGAAAGAGAGAAAAGGGATCCTTCATCTTCATATTTTCAGGAAAGTGAATCCACAACCACATGGTATTTCCCTTTCTTGTAAATTATCTCATAATCATAGACAAATATATTAGTTACCTATTTTTGTTGCTCCAGGGAGGAAATGCATTGTTCCAAAAAATACTTGAGGCTTTGATGGTCTATCTTAATCTGGAAGCATTGCCCCAATAGATAAGGGTGCCACAAATCAATGATGTGTAGGATAGCCAACATTTCCTTTCCGTAGACATATTTTCCTAGATTTCTTTCAGATAGCTGCTTGTTGGTAAAGGCCAAAGGTAGACCCTCTTGCATAAGGACAACACCAATTCCTTTCCCTGAAGCATCACATTCCAAGACAAAGGTGTTTGTGAAATCAGGAAGGGCCAGGACTGAAGTGGTTCACATGCCCATCTTCAAGGTTTGAAAATCTTGACCAGTAGCTGGAGTCCAAGTGGAAGAGTTATTTTTTAAGAGAGCAGTGAGAGGTGTTGCAATCTTTCCATAATTCTTAACAAACTTGCGATAATATCTTGTTAAGCCCAGAAATCCACACAATCTTTTGAGAGTCTTTAGGTGAGGCCAGTCTTGCATAGATTAAATATTTTTAGGATCCACAGTGACACCATCCTTGCCAACCAGATGACCCAAGTACTCTAATTCTTAGGCGCCAAAATCACATTTAGACTGTTTCAGGAAAATTTGGTGCTGAGAGAGTAGATGGAGAACTCGATCCACATGAGCAAGATGTTTTGTCTAGGTATTGCTATAGATGAGGATATCATCAAAGAAAACTAAGACAAAATGACAGAGGAAAGGATGGAAGACTTGATTCATGAGGCTTTGGAAGGTGGATGGGGCATTACACAAGCCAAAGGTCATGACAAAAAACTCATAGTGGCCCTCATGAGTTCTAAAGGAATTCTTGGGAATGTCTGCCTCTTTCATATGTATCTAGTGGTAGCCTGAATGAAGATCAAGTTTGGTAAATAATTGGGCACCACTCAGTTCATCCAAGAGGTCATCAATGACATGAATGGGAAATTTTTATTTAATGGTAAGTTTGTTGAGGGAACGTAAGTCAGAACACATTGGCCAAGAAACTTCTTTCTTCAGAATCATGACCACTGGAGAAGAGTAGGGGCTCGTACTAGGGCGGATAACACCTGCATTAAGGAGTTCCTGGACCATTTTTTCAATTTCATGTTTTTGGGAAAACGGGTGACGATATGGATGTATATTTGGGGGAAGGCTTTCAGGTACAAGGGGAATGGAATGATCATGAACACCACATGAAGGAGGGAGTCCCTAAGTAGGGGAAATGACCACTTGATGTTTAGAAAGGATGGCTTGGAGGTATTGCGACACCGAGGGTGCTTTTGTTGCTTAGATGGCATGGAGTTGAGAAATAACACCAGAATGATCCTTTTTGAGCAACTTTTCCATGTGATGGGAACTAATGATATCAGATGACCTGACGATGATGCCTTGGAACTTATATTGGTGGCCTTCCTGGTCAAATTTCATGGTTAATTCCTTAAAATCCATGAGAATGGGACCGAAAGTCCTTATCCATTCTACACCCAACACAATGTCACACCCACCCATGTCTATAAGAAACATATGATATTTCAGGTGGTAGTCACCAATATGGAGACACACATTTTCACAACTCCCTCCACATTTCATGGAGCCACCATTGGCAATCGTGATTTGGAAATTATTGATGGCATAGATGTAGAAATGAGTTTCTTGGGTAATGCGACGATGAATAAAATTATGGCTGCTTCCACTATCAACTAGAATGATGACCTTCTGATGCTTGATGTAACCGATTAGCTTGAGGGTTTGGGGAGCGGAGAAGGAAATGACAACATTGAGGGAAATGACCAATTCTACTTCATGAGGGTCTGTAGGAGGGGTTATGTCAGGGTTTTCAGGTGACTTAGACACAAGGGGAATTTCAATTTCCTCTTCTGAAATATCCTCAGAGATGGCCATAAACAATTTTTTTTCCTTACACTTATGGCCCATAAAATATTTGTCATCACAATTATAACAAAGGCCTTTGAGTTGGCATTTAGTCATTTCATCCCTAGTCAATTTTAGGATATTTAGTGGAGCGGAGGGAGTAGTGGGATTTACTGGTTTAGGGCGAGGGATAAAGGAGGGTTTTTGGTTTTGATAAGATACAACCTATTGTGCTTCTTTAGCTCTTCTTGTAGACTCCACCCAACTCTGAGGCTAAGCCATGAGAACATGGGCCTGAAGCTCATCCTTGAGTCCATTGATAAAACATTCTCTAAAAAAGGCATTATATATGTTGTCTGTCCTAAAAGTCAGGCACAAAAAGGTAGCTATAAAGTCTTCCACTATTCCTGATTGTTTCAAATTTGTCAAGCAACCCAAATGGTTGGTGTCAATGTCAAAGCGTTGATAAATTTCTTCCACAAACTGTGTCCAAGAAATATACCCTTGATGAGAAGTTTTTATCCATTGCCACCATTGCCAACGGTCTTGATCTGGATGTATAAAACCATACTGGAGTTTGGCTAAGTCATCTGTAATGTCATATAAAGATAAATAATGTTCCATTTGGGTTACCCAACCAGTTGGGTCCAAGCCATCAAATTTGGTCACATCCACCCATGGAAGGCGTAGGTCACGTTGAAAGTGATGGTTCTAAAAGTTATGGGAATGAGAGGAATGGTCACCTAAAGTATGTGGAGGTGAGGAAAAGGAAGGGTTATCCGTAGGGATATGCAGTTTGGTGGAAAGTGTCGAAAAGATAGATTCAAGCTGGGTCGTGAGGTCTTGTTTGATTTCCTCCATTGAGGACTGCATGGTTGTATTGATGGTGGAAACATTGGCACTGAGTTGTTTTACTTCTTGTTGGGTCTCGATGAGATCAGATTGAAAGGTGTTGAAGCGAACTTCCAAGTCTTGGCTACGGGTATGGGCCATGAGGATGGGGGAACTTAAAAAGGGGGGGCGGGGTCAAATATTTTGGCAAAAAATGATATGGATTAAAGTGATAAGTGCGAAGAGATGAATCCAATGGAATAGGTTTCAAATAATGGTGAAATTTTTTCCAGAATAGGTCTGAAGAATACTGCAGAGAGGAAATGCCCAAATGATTAACCATAAAGAATTTTGTATTTACTTGGAAACTTGAACAGAGTTGCGTGACAATAGATCTTGTCTATTTTAATTTGTTTATGTTTTGGTCCCCTAGGGTTAGGTATTCAAGGGTTCTATAGACAAGGGTTTTCCCTGTGCTATAGCTCTCTGATATACGTGAAAGGTCCAACAGTAGTACTCGGCCCAATATCTCAGTGCACTAACTAAGGAGGATAGACTGTACCCTTAGCTGTACTACCCGACTACCCAGGTGCTAGAGAGTATCTTCCCGAGTGTTGTTCTCGATGGCACTATAGTAGTCAGGTGGCCGATCGGTTTATCTAAAGAGGTCGTTAGGAAATCTAGGTTGATATGTACACAAGTGTTGTCTGATGCGCTACCACTCAAAGGGGTACCAACAGGGGTTATAGGGGTGGCCAACAGATGTGCACTTAAGAACCACTTGTATTTCCTACATGTATGAATCCCTCAACTGGGAGTTTATGAATGTAATGATAGATCTCTCTGGCTTAAAGACGTCAGAATACGTCTCTACCCTGAAAAACATTTTACCCACAAATTCTTCCAAGAGATTCCTATGATATCAGTTGTAATATACCAGATATAAAAAGTATGTAGAACATAAATAAAGTGATAGAAATGGCAGAATAACAAAAATATAACTAGAATAATCACCACAATAACACCGAAATGATATGAGAATAACAACAGAAATAACACTTTGATTCTGAGAGCAATGTTCATGGGCCTCTTCAAGGGGGTAACCTCTAGTCGAGCAGATCTCTATTACAATAATCTCCAAGCTAGGGTTATCATACCCTCGACTCCTATTTATACTAAATATGTCTATCAAAAAAAGCATCTAGAGGAAGATCCTTCTAGAAGCGGAAGCTTCGATTAGGTCTTCTTACATTCGACTTGTTCTATTTTATTACAAGGCCTTATTAATATTGACCTTTATTGCAACTGAATATATTGTTCTACTTATGTGTGGGTTAGGACCCGAACACACAAATATTGTTGGGAGACACAATATGTGACAAACATTGAGTCGACCAAAATTTGGTGATCTACATTTTCTCGCTCCTGGAATAATCAAATTTTTAATGGGATATTGGCAGAATATTAGAAGAACAAAGTGAAAAAAAATACGAAGAAAATCTTCTGACCAACAAAAGGCATCTCCATATTATCCACTTTTTCTCTTCTTCTACACCATTTCTCATAGCTTTATGCTTGAATCTCTGAATTGGAAACAAGGATGAGTTCTTTATTGTTCTTCTTGTATTATTCCAAAGAATTTTATTATATGATGATGGAGTATTTATATTCATATATACTATTGTCAGATACTTTGTAATGAAGAACATATTTGATGAATAAAACTCCACAAAGAATTAATTCGGGGTTGAATTTGATTGTATCTTGTAACTTTGAGTTTTGAGTATAAGGTATTTGAAATTGACCTATCAAATTCTTATTTTGATCTTGATAGTAATACTCTTTTAAAATTAATTGAGATCATAAAATTATTCTCTCTTATTTCTTGTGAAGAAGATATGGATGTATTGGTAAGTGATTAAGAAGGTTGTATATTTGATGTTGAGCTCAAATATATTTTGATATTGAAACCCTCATTTAATATTTTTATGGTTAAAATACTTTTTACTACATATAAATATTATATCAGGTTATTGAAGAACCATATCATTTCATAATTCTACGTAATAAATATCTAGGAATTTTTGTTTATCATTTTCCTTATTCCAAGATATCACAGATATATTATTCATATAAATAGGAGTACCACCTCTATAAAAATGTCCAATGATTCATACCCTTGCGAGGTTTCCATTTGATTCTTAACATATTTAAACACCAATACACCCTTGTAAGTATGTATATACAAATGTTGTTACAATTATTTACAAAGAGGAGATTGAATATCAATACATATATATACACGAATGTTGTGATGATGAGATATGACTTCCTTGGCTCCCCAAGTATATATGCAACCACTTGAGTTCACAAACATTCAATACCCACACGAACCATCATGAACCTTGACCTTTTTCCCAATATGACCTCCGACGAGCCTCTCAGTATGCCCATGCATCCCGCTAACCTCACTCATCACGTACACACAAACCATAGTTCTTACCCGATATCATATTGTTCTCTCTACATTTGTTTCCATTGGTGCTAACTAAATCCAACTCATCCATTATCTCATGCCACTGAGTCATATCATTTGTTGCAACCTCATGGTGTTCTCTGCAAGTCATGGGAGCACATATCCTTAGGTGCATCAATCCCAAGGGATGACCTAAGGTCCGCTACTCACTCATTATATGATTCTTTGGCGTTCCCTTTTCCATATCAACAACATGGATTATCTTAAAGATGGAAATTCATCTCAGAATGTAGAAATCTTGGAGAATCTTACTAGTCCTTAATATGAAAACTATATAATGTTTTATAATATTTTTGTAAAAATTTTCAAATTTTTAAGGATTTTATATATTTTCTATAAAATTTGGGATACTTTTAAGGAAAAACAATTTTATTCTATAGAATTTGAGCAAATCACTTTTATAAAAAATGGAAATTGGAGAATCTTTCTTTTTTGGAAAAATCATGGAAAATTAGCCCATAGGAAACATATAGCCCATAAAATTTTCCTTTTAGTTACCAACCCCAAAGTCCACCTCTATCAATACATTAGGTGGTTTGGGTTAAGGTATACCATGCACTTCTACGCAAGGGCCTTACCATAGACATGCTAGGACATCAATTTGTTTTGATGCTTAATCCTCATTTTCTTAGCAAATCTTAGTTATTAAAACCCAACATTTGAAGACATCTAATTTTTGGACTAGTTGATTTTTTTGAACCCTTGAGAAAAAAGGTTTCTGATGATTTAATTAAGGATCTTATAATTTCCATTTTATTCACTATTGTGATGGAAATTTATTTTTTCTTCTCAAGTTCTTTCATTGTATATTTTATTTTCTATGCCAATACCCATACTTTGTCATTTCATGTATCATTCAGTAGGTAGGAGCTCAATCCTCTTAATCTTCCAGGAACCTCTAGTTATTTCCCATTTTGAGCTTAGTATGTCATTTAATTTTGAAAGAGGTTGTTTGGGAATGTATGGGAAGTGTTGGAGAAATAAAATAAAACACTTTAATTATCAAAAAAGATTTTTAAGAATCTTTTGAAATAGTGGAATTTCATTTTATTTTAACCATGTTGAAAGTAGGATTCAAATTTATTTTCATGGTACTGGTCTAACACATTATTTTAAGTTAATTGTGCATGTATAATAATCAATTTTAAAATTCTAGGTCACATTTGAAAGGATTGGGTACTAGTTTAGATATAACCTTTCTTTTAGTGAGCTCTCATTATGGTTTCCAACTACATGCTTCAAGTTTGATCCATAGGATCTTCTTAACCTATTTTTATTCCAATTCATGTGTGAGGGAGATGTTTAATCTATTTACATTGAAGAACCAAGTGAAATTCCTAGAACCATTGGAAATTTATTTGTGCTGTTCTCCACTTGTCCTTTCTATGAAATATAATTTTATGCAATCTCTATGTCGTTTTCCTATAGGTTTGTCTCATATTATAATCTTGATATCAAATTTTATTTACGCTCTACAACTTATTTTTGGTATTCATAACTTATTTCCATTGATGAATACAATGTTCTCCTTTAATTTAAAACTTCAACTTCCTATTCCAGTTCCTTTATCTCCTTGCTTGATTTATGATCTTTAAATTCAACTTATGTTACCTCCTTGAATTATGAGGATTTGAGAAAGAATTGTACTTATTTTCTCACTTATAGTTTCTACACAAGTATTTACTTTTCTTTATAGATAATTTTTTTTAACTCTTGTATTGCAAGATGCCTCTCGATGACCATATTTTTTAAATTGTGTAGATTAATGCATCAATTTTGTAGTCTAACTTATATGTGTGTGTGTGTGTGTGTCAAAAATTATTTGAAATCAACTTCAATATCCTCTAGTAAGAATTAGTTAGATAAAATTATACACATTACCCTTTCTTGGGAAGGGTTCAACTAGACACAACTTGACCAATATCATTCCCTATATGTTGAATAACCTTTTAATTGTACTCAAATAACAATATTTTGTGCATGCACCCAAACCCAAATATAGGAAGATATCATTTCAGGATCAAAATTAGGTTGGAAATGCTAAAGAAACAATCCTTACATGACCCAAAAACATGGTCCCATCCCTATAACATCTCTCTATAAATTTATTAATAAGTGAAATTCTAGAAACACTAATGAACAAAAGGAGTGACTCTCTTTACCTCACATGGATTGTTTCTTGTTTAAATAGTTCCAAATGAACCAAAAGAAGGCATAAAATTGTTGCATCCTATAGTGAATAATGAAATAATATTCATATAAGTCCCTTTCAAAAATAGTATTATCAAAGTAGAATGGAAACACAAATTGGAACGAAAGGTCAAGTTTCTTAAATTCTAAAGTAAGGACCATTTGTTCTTTCATATCTATAAAATGGTTCACTAACATGAAAATCATGGCCATTATGTCCCAATAAAGGTTTCAAAACTAAGAA
This sequence comes from Picea engelmannii, assembly GCA_009831015.1. Taxonomy (NCBI): domain Eukaryota; kingdom Viridiplantae; phylum Streptophyta; class Pinopsida; order Pinales; family Pinaceae; genus Picea; species Picea engelmannii. The sequence continues at coordinate 144,385 of ML778808.1, read as the reverse complement.
TTGGACAAAAACGATAAGGATCATAAACTTGATAAATAAATAAAATGATGTGGATCTCTCATAGTAAAATATATAGTAAAGGAATTTACCTTCATATTAAAGAAAATGTTGCATATCCATCATGAGTTTTATCATCAATTATCCTCAAAGGTCAATGTATCCCTCTACTATTGATGACATGGTATGATTCTTCGAGTGTAGGCCCAATGAATTTCTCAACCATGTAAGCACAAATAGACAAATATTTCTAAACCCACCTTAATGATTTTATGGAGTTGAGGTATGAACTAAATCATCCCAAAAGAGACCTCCTTTCAATATTAATGATTACAATGACTATTCATACACAACCAATCATAAAGACAAAGGAAAAAAACTCAATGGCTAGACTAATCTACCATGATTCCATACTAATTCCATAACATTAGTTATAGCTTCAATGTATGCCATGTACATCAATACCAATTTTCCTAGGGGAGAAATAACTTTGTTATAAGTGGAACTCAAAACAAGCTCAGATTGTCTAACCCAATGATTATTTACACATAAGAAATGGTAATATTATGACAAAGAATACTCGTAAACTTTTAAGAAATTTCACTAAATCTTTATTTCATTGCTAACAAAACATTTATACCAACTATGCTACTCTACCATAAGTTTTTGCAAACATAGAGAATGCATATATTTTAAGCATAGTATAATATAAGAGAATTTATGAATAGAAATGTGATATGTGATACACCAATCAAAAAACTATAAAGGATTCAAACATTCCTCAAGTAGAACATTCTAGGTGAAAATGTTCTCCAAAAGTTTAACATTTCACAATTTTAAAACTTTATAATATAGAAGATAAAAATATAGACTACCATAAAGAAATCAACTATCATATTAATAAATCACAACCAACTCTAAACTAAATTGGAAGTGCAAAATGTAAATGTAATGTGATTTTGTCATAAGTGCAAACATGAAGATTTGGATAGCTACACCAAAAATAAGAAAAAACATGTGAAGTAATGAATATGTACATCAAATTTAAGGTATAAATTAATGGAAATCTTTAATTTAATCCCTTTGAAAACCTCCTTACAGGTATGGCTTCAATAGGATTCAATCCCTTAGAAAACCTCCTTACAGGTATGGATTTGGTTTCTCTTTCATTTTCTATTGATAGTGTAACCTTGATGCCATTGCTCCACCACGTTGAATAGATTCAATCTTTCATTGACAGGGGTTTAACCCACTTGATTAGTAGTTAATCCCTAACATTTTCCTTTTGATTAATTTTATCGACCCGCCTTAACTTAATCCACCTATTAATATAATGAAACTGTATTATCTTAACCCAGTATTTTGTCGAACGAATCAACCTCATTATTTATTATTATTTTGGTAGTGTTCTCTTATTCACCTCTTCATTGTTGTTCACCTCTTACGTGTCCACCGATGTCTGGAAAGAAAAAACTGTAGATTCAAATATGCATTTCTTTTCACCCAATATTCTTTGAATTGTACTATCAATGACATAAATACAAGGTCAAACAATAATGAAAATCCCCAAAAGTTCTAGTGCTACAAGCCCTGCCCTCAATATGTAACTAAAATGTAAAACAGATAACCAATCTCTCCAGAGCCAAGTTCATGATTATTTTTTCATTAGACACATGCAATTTCATTTTTACGATACCTAAATTACGATATGTTTAAATCGAAGGACAAGTTCTCTTGACCTTTAGTATATTAAGTTTCAGTGATTAAATTAAAATTTTCATCTAAACTTATGTGTAACAAGATTTTTCATTATAATTATAACAATAGTTTCTAAAAAAAAATGAATTATTCTATCACAATTTACAATCATAAAAATATACATGTACGGATAAGTGCATGTCAATATATTAAATTAGTATTTTAATTTTAATTCAAACATTTAATCATTAAATTAATATATAATATTTAAATTAAAAATTAAACCTCATGTAGAATTTTTTACAAAATAATATATATATATATATATATATATATATATATATATATATATATCTGTGTGTGTGTGTGTGTGTGTTAGTCCATCATACTTTAAAGGATCATGTTCCAGACCTTCTTATGAATCTAACGTGGAAGAACTGAAACTTCTCGAACTAAGAACACCTAAGCAGTGGGATAAATATAGTCATCCATATGAGCGGTCACATTATAAAGGTTATCGAGTTCTTTCCCCCTTGTTAGTTCCACATATCCTATTCCTTATGTGGGATCCAATGTCACAATAACTCTCAAGTATCCTACTTCAAAGATCATTTGTCTCTTTTTCAGATCAATAATGGTCTAGTTATTTAAATCCAAATAGATTCCAAGTAACTCTAGATAAGGTTTAATACCATCCACTATCTCGATTAATTCAAAATATGTTGTGTTGCACACTCCATCGATGTTAACATTCACCCATGTTAGTATTCCAATTAGAAGAATCTTGTGCTGATTTGATAACCTCAACTGAATTGGTGACCATATCAAATTTGGTTTTCCCATCATTTCCCATGTCTACTTCAGATTGACGTTCACATTAGATTGCATATCCAAGATGATATTATCCATATCATAGTCTCTTACCTGTGCATTAAGTCATAATTCCTTGTTCATCGTTTTCCTCTGTTGTACTTGGTTCATTTATCTTTGTGCAATAGGTGATTGTTTATCTTATATGCACATGTTGATCATTTTGTGCATCACGTTCAATGAAGTTTCATTCTTCGTTATTTCTAAGAAACTCTTTAAGAAATGTTTTAGAGTACTTACCTTCTCAACTAGCCTTTCTGTGATCAAGTGGTCATAGGTTGGAGGAATGTCATACAGAGGTTGATAAGTTGATGCTCCACATTTTGTTTCTAGCCTATCCTTCCTTGCTTTCTTATATGTTTCTCTCTCCTTTTATGGGTCAAATGATCGAGCAGGTTGTGGTGCTTTAATGACCCACTATTCAATATGAATTTCTTGTTCCATTGCATGAACCCTTGTTCTTTCTCCTCCACGTGTAATTGTTGCTACCCTTGGTCGATTGTCGCACTCTTCCACTGCTATCATATGAACATTCTAGTTCCTCTTTTCTTGCCATTTTTTTATTATTTGTGGACAATATTCCATCGCGTGATCCAACTGCCTATAGTATGTGCATGCTGTACAAATATTCAGACAATCTCATGCCAAATGTCTAGGATGGTTACAATTATAAAAAATAATTGGTCCTCTTTCCTTGTCCAGTCCTCCCCTTTCTCGAACATGGAATCTTACTCTTCCTCCTTGATTGTAGCCCCTCTAAGTATTGTATTTTGGTACTCATCCTTCTTATCTTTCTTCCCATTGAAATTTGTATGCATCCATGGTGCTTTCTCTCATTATATCGAGTGTGCGACAATCATTTTTCATCATGTCCCACAAACTTAAAAAAATTACAAAATAAGTTCCTGGCAGTGCTTTGATACTTCTACACTAAAGGATAGGTAGTTGGGCGATGAACCATCATTCTCTATATATTGCATCATAATCCTCCTCCTAGGGCCAAGGGATTTGGGGCTCCTATAGTGAAATAAAATTTAAAGGTTGGACACTCGTTCTTATGATGACTCTCCTTTATGCATGTAACACACTAGACTTCTTCATCATTTTCCTTTCTTTTATAAATCTCCTACAACTGAATTTTCAATGTTGCTAACTATGACTGAACTTGAGCCATACCTGTGTCATTTTATCCTACATGGGATGCTTCCAAATTCATGGGGATATCTATCACTTGTGACTATGAAGTAATATTTTATTGTGTCAATGAGAATCATATATGTGGTAACAATATCGCAATGAACCATTCCCTATGTTTCTCATCTAGAATCTAGAAGGTCAATCTATCCATCAATATCTTGAATGTTTGGTCAAAATTCCATACCAATTCATTCTGCAACGTCTTGATCTCTATTAGTTCTTTAATACATTGTAACTCATACTTTGATTTCTAGAATTATTTTAACAAGGTTTGTTTGATGTTTTCCAATGTTATGGCTTATCCAATGAGTACAGTGGATTGATACTTCATATATGAGAGTAACACGTGGTCTCTAACTGTCATCACTAACTGGGATATTTTCACATCCTCATATTAGAAATTATTCACGATCCATATTTCTTCACATAAAAATAAGTGTTGCTCTAGGTCTTCTTTCCCTTCTCCATTAAAGACAAACATTCTCAAAGAGGAGTCTAACCCCACCATGGTGTACTGCGCAATATCTGTCCTTCATATTGCTAACTGAATCTTGGTTGACATAATTTTTCCACTACTCTAAATACCTTTATTTTTATCCTTTCTTGCTTCACTAACTACAAGTGTTCATGACAAAGTTTTAGACCTAGGAGATGCACATGGGGTCATGGGTTCAATGCAGAGTCTGGCCTAAGTGGTGATAATGTGATGTAATGTATATCCTTTTGCTATATTAAGTTTATGATCCTTTTCCTTTTCCTCTATGCATGACAATCCTTCCATCTGGAGCACTATGCCAATGTCTCTTTCCTCAATATCATTGTGTTTCTCTTCTCTATCAACCGCAATCCTCTTCCTATTGTACTGAAATATTTTTCCACTATGCAACACTCCAATATATTATTCCATCGTACTTACTTCTTCTCTCGACATTCTTTATTTATTCCTTCCTACATCCCTCTCCTTCATATACTCATACCATCCTTTGGTCAACCCCCAATCCCCCTATGTGCATGAAGGAGCCTAGATACTAGAGAAATCATATTTGAACTTCATAACCCCCTTATCACACAACAACATATTGATCCAAGTAGAAAGTAATTTCAAATATATTCCACACGGACCTTTAAATAAATCTCTTTTAGCAACATTATATGACTAGGTACAATCTATAGAAAAATCAATAATATAACCCCACAAAACACTATCCATCCATAATTCAACTACACATGAGATCTGGTTACTTATGGTATTAACTTCATGGATCAAATCAAGGGTCCAACTCCTCGAAAAAATAGTGGGGAATGTTTCGTTATTTTCAACTAACCTTTGTAACCTTTAATTCAAAACTATCAGGAAATCAACAAAGAAAATATCATGTAAGTCTGTAAATACATACCTCTGTAGATAATCCTCTGAGATGATCTATGAATTTTCATTTTGATCCCTCACAAACTTGTGCTCCTTTTCCTATGAACAATGTCTGATCTCTTCCTTATTTGGCCTCCACATTCCCCTCAGTCGCAAAACCCATTCTTGAAAACAGAACCATTTATTGGTGTGCAGTGGGAAAACCTATGGTTCAACATGAATTAACCAACAAAACCCTCAAATATTGTCCCTTTCGGCATCACCCATAAGTAGGTGAAGTATCACCCGAGGTATCTATGGGAATTGTAGGAACCAGTTTTCCAAAGTGATGAAGGGAGGGGATGCAGTCCTCATAACCATTATACTTAGCATTTTTTCATTCTGTTTTATATCAGGTGCGCGGGAACAAAATAACATGTAACATATTCATGTCAAAATAAGATATATCATATGCACCATAAGCAGAACAATCACATCATAACCCATAGACACCATATTTAATGTAGTTCACCCAAGATGGGTTATGTCCACAACACCCAACTTCTTATTATATTATTCAGAATCATCTATTTCAAAATATGTGTGCGACACTAATACATCATGCCATTGTCATTATCCTATCTCTCTCTCTCTATCTATCTATCTATGTCATTGTTCACTACTTCATTATCACATACATTTATAAATACTTATTTTCTATCTCTTTTTCTATGTTACCTCCCTACTACCCAAAAACCCTTACATATTTCTACAATTACAATAGGTATTAGCACGTATCAATGGACCCGAAATTCCTAACAACTTCAACGATCTTCCTTTATTTGCAAGTGTTGATCCCTGAAAGTGTGCCAATTGTCTTTCTTTCTTTTGCATGTGTTGCATAGTTCCTAAAATTGGTCCCAAAAACCTATCCCAATAAGGATTAATAATTAAAGTGATTTATGGAGTTAAATAATTGATTGTTGTAATTTTGTACCCCATCACTTTTTGGATTTTTTGTCTAGAAGTTGCTAAAAACTATAGTAGGAGATAATTTTAGAGAAATAATATTGTTCCTCTCATTTTTTATTTATTTATTTATTCTTAATCTAAAAATTTTTCTTTAAAAAACATGTAACTATCTTCAATTCCGTAAATATTGAATTTACTTTCGAAGAATCTAACATCTAGCAAGAAACTATGAAATTTCCATAATATCCAACAATGATAACCTATATAGGCCTCCCTTTGAGAGAGTTAGCTATTGTATTTAATAAGTGACTTACTTCTTGATCCACCTAAGGAAAAGGAAAGAAGCCAATAGAAGAATAATTCAATAAATGAAATTCATATAAATGAGACTTGGTAAAGCTAGAAATAAGCATTCAACGTCTTCTATGACATAACTTTTATAGAATAGTGATGAAGGTTTTACTCATAATGGCCCCTACCGTTATAAGTCTTTGACCATGGTGCATTTCATAATAATGAAATTAGGTATGGAGTACTACTAAATGAAAAAAATAGAAAAATCTTGCACAATGTGTCCAAGTGCTCTACTTCCCTAGCTAGAAGAAAAGAAAATAATCTTCTTTTATGTCTCTAGAATCATAAGTATAGAGTATGATGTAGTAGTGTCCACTATACAATTTACCAACATCTTCTTTAATAACTAGGGATTTAGAAACATTCTTGAGTTCTCAAAACTACGACCAAATATGAATTCCTAGAGTATGATGTAGTAGTCGCCACTATACAATTTACCAACATCCTCTTTAAGAACTAGGGATTTAGAAACATTCTTGACTTCTCAAAACTATGACCAAATATGAATTCCCATTACATATTGATGATATAATATAAACATGTCCTTTTCCATCCATTATAAAGGCCTTACTATGAGAAAATAAAAATAAAAAAAATCTAGAAAAACAAATGTATTAATAATTGGGATATTAAGTATATGAAAAACCTAGCAAATTGTATTAAAAGACGTCATTTTTTTAATTAAAAATTGCTAAATAGTGTAACCAACAAATCTCAATAGCTTGATAGCAGATTATCCTAATAGTCTAGTGCAACAAAGAGCACATAGCTAACCCAATTTTCATGATAGATAAGTATGAAATGAAGAGCTTTAAAACACCACTCCAAATCTGACTAGAAGCTTAGATCTTCCACAAATCCCTCTCAAATGGAGGAAAGTAAGGTCCAAGGAAATATTCTTGCCACAATCCCTTTCGACTCAATGCCTTCAACCTCAAGATCACAAGGAATTAATGATATCTAGAATAAATAACAAATTCATTCAAGCACAACCGCTATGTGAGAGTATGCACAAAATCTCACATAGTAAAAAATTCACTCAAGAGGGAACACTTAACCCATACTACTTACAACACTCAATGTGACCTCAACCTTATAATCCATTCTTTTCCACTATCGATGAGATTCACCGGCTCACCACTAGCATTGAACATTACCTCAACTTGAATTCATCCATCAAAATAATTACATCATTCCAACACAGCACCTTGGGCCAAAAGTCCCAATTCTATCGTTAGCCATGGAGTAGACGATAGAATTTTAGGGAATTGTAAAAAACAATATAGTAAAAGTTTAACTCTAATGTAAATTATAAATAAAGTTTTACCATCAAACTATAAAAACCTAATAATAGAGACAAACCATTAATACTACTATATAAGTTATAAGGATATTATAATAACAATTTTATATATTTTAAAGTTTTAATAAAAATTTTATAATATGATGTTAAAAATATAACATAGAGCATAAAAATTTTGAATTCAAATTGACATGTGATTAGTAAAAGAACATATCTATATGCTCATCTTTTTGGCACATTTTCCAATTTTTCCAAATTAGGCCAATTGATATGGAAATTTGGAAGATTCATTTTATAAGCTATTCATTTTAATTTAATTTGATTTTCAATTTTTTAAATAAAATAAAGAGATAAAGATATTCTCAATTCGATGTGGTTAGGTAAAAATAAGCCCCCCCAACATGGAAATCCCATTATTATTTTTTTTTGTTTTCGTTACTTTGATCTCCTTTCCAAGGTATTTCACTCTTTATATTCAACCTCTATCTCCAAAGTGGTCTCCAACTATGCAATCTTAACTACATATGATCTTATTCACCGGAAAATGGGCTCTCCCACAACAATGATGTTTGAGTTATACATCGAAAGATATTGGTATATAGGCTATTTTATGCTTTGCTTCAATCTCTCTCCATTATGTTTCTTTCCCAAGGCTTGATTTCCCCAAGGTTGGTGATAAATACAACCAGTGGGTTGACTAGTTATACGAGCAAGTTTAGTTGAGTATCCCAGGGATGTTGTTATATTGAAAGGTTACTTACATTTAGCTAATTAAGTGTTACGGTTTATCTCATGCTTTAGCAACATATTTCACATGGCCAACTCATCCTATCCACTTTTAATCCATTTTCCATCAGTTCACGTTGTGCTAGGATGGGTGGGTACTGGCAGGCTCAAGCGAATAGTGGGGAGGTCAAGTCAGAGCTTCACTTGTTGTTAGGATAAAGTCATCATTCAACCTCATATTAGAGAAGGATAAGACATTAAGGAATTTGCTGAAAGACATTATTTTAGCACTCTTGGGAATTTGATCACAAAATACAAGTGACGATATCTATTACAGTTTCTTATTATTTATTTATCATTGTTTACATCAGGTTTCTTGATGTTTTCTTGTAGGTATGTGATTAAGGTTTTTATAGTAATATGTATTCATAAACTTGGAGGGTTATACAAGCCACTTCTTCATGAAGTATGCATTTTGTAAATTTCAGACCAATTTTTACACTGTAATATTTTGCATATAAATGTGTTATTTTATCATTACTTCTGAATATATCCTGGAACATATTCACCCGAAGAAGTTTTATGGGTCATGATTCAAAATTGTTGCTAAGATATGAGTGTCGTCATGATTTTTTTTTAAACGAGTTACAATTCCAATCACAATTAATGTAGCACACCAATTAATGTAAGACGAGATTTACAATTTAAAAGTATCTTTGACCATAGTATAAATTTTCACTTCCAAGAATATCATTGTAGAACTCTTTAAAACATTCACATTATACTAATAGTTATATAGAAATACACTCTTCCATTACCTCTGTGTCCAATTTCATAGTTGAATTCTTAATAAACGTAGCAATGTTATTGAAGGATTTATTATAGACTGATTTTAATATATATGCTCTTTTTCTTTTGCAACCTAGAAAAAGTGGGATTCTATTTAGGAGAATCTATTCCATTTCAAAAAAACTAATATTATAAATATAATTGATTTAATATATTTTATTTAATTTTTGTAATATTAAATTTAATATAATTAGTTTGATTTTTAACATAGTTGATTTTAATTTAATATAGTTGACATAGTACTATATACAATGTTTAGTAACAGATATATTTATATTGTTGAAAATGCTAATATCCAGAGGTTGAATTTGTTAAGTGGATTATTTCATGTTCTATGCACTATTCTTTGTATCATAATGTTTATTAGTCCCTTCCTCCAGAGGAGGTATACTACATATTAATTAATCACTTTTTTTTTTGCAAGATATTACAAAGTTTACAATGTTTTGTAAAATTTTATATTAAACTGAATTTTTTGTTAAACCAAACCATATTTATCCAATATTTTAAATAAGTATATTCATTTTTTAATTGTTCTATGGACTATGATGAGAATTAATTTTCCTTGGTGTATGTTAATTTTTAATGTATTTGTCACACTTACAAAAATTATTTTTTGATAAATAATTTGAAAATTTTATAAACTTACCAAGTATTATAATTGAATTTTTGGATATTTATGAAAAGCATGCAAGTTCTTGGTAGAGTTTTGAGAAATATGGTTGCAGTCCACTTGCATCCATTTTATCCACTTGTATATTTTCATTTTCTTTGTTCACCTGTAGTTTACATCCAAGTACTATAATTGAATTTATGCAAAGCATGTAGGTTCTTGGCAATGTTTCGAGAAAGACGGTTGTACTCCACCTGCATCTATTTTTTCCTCATGTATATTTTCATTTTCTGTGTCCACCACTTTCATCCAGTTTGTCCACCTATAGATTTGCATCTGCTTTGTCCACCTATAGTTTGCATGCAATATCCACCTCTATTTCTTACTGGATTCCAAGTGGTGTCCTCTCTCTCCCTCTCCCTCGCCTCTTATGTTGTGTAGGTACACTCCTCACCTCTTTTGGTATGCGAGTTTCTTCATTTGTTGGTGTATGTTTATTCATTTTTTGTTAGGAATTTGTTTGAGATCATTTCTTCATTTGTTGTTGGGAACCGTTACCATATACACCATTACCAGATGTGGGTGAACCATGAAATGAATTTTCACTTCATTTAAATGTTGTTTATTTAGATCTCGTCCCCGACAAAGCCACCCGATGTTGTATGGTTGATGGTGTGGTGTTGTCAACAATCCCAACTACTTGATGACATTTGCTGAGATGAAGTTCTTATGTCTTCCGCTATCAATAATAAAATGCAGCAGGATCCCCTTAAACCACATATGTTAATGAAAAAGGTGCTCCCCCTCTTCAGGATTTGTTGGTTCTTCTGGTTGAATTGTTGAAGTCACAACAATATCGACGGGGTCTGCATCAATGATCTGTCTTTTACCAGTATTTTCAGAATTAGATTCCAAATTAGGGTTCAACTCCTTGACTTTGATCTCGGCCACCAATGATTGTTTTGAGCAAAATTCATCGGTTTTGTGCCAGAGGATTTTGTGGAAATCACACCATTTTTCGATGTCCTTCTTTGTCTTCCCATGGCCCTTCTTTTCCTATGGCTTGGACTGGTTTTCGGGAGGCTGTTTGTTAGAGACTTATTTATCATAACTTTGGTTGTTTCATATTTGCAGACCCAAACTCCTGTTTGTTTCAGTGCTTGAATTTCTTCTCAATTTTAACAACATATCAAGAAGGAGCACTAAGACATGAGATGTCCAGAAAATCTATTTCAATTTAGATGTATTTGTGTAAAGCCCCATGGTTTTTTAGAACCAATTGTCGTTCAGAATATTTGATACCCAACTTGGTGTGCAAGGTATGGAAGGTATTGGTGAACTCTACAACTGCTTGGACGCTCTCTTACCGCAGTGTAGTCCATCTCCTATTCTAGTCCTCATAGTTTCCAACAGGGTAATAATGTTCCTTTACTGTGTCCACAAAAAAATTGCAAGTGGGATTGGCCCCATATATTCTCCACTGTTATGTGGAACTTTGCTCCTAGTAAGTTTCCCTCCAATGGTTGACATGGGGGAGATATTTAAGGAGTGTGAAGGTGATCGTTTCGTTGGCGGAAAAAGGGTGAACAAAGAGATAAACTTCTAGCAAATTTAACCATTTGTCGAGGGCATCTGTATCTATTTGACTTTCAAATATGAGAATATCAAAATTAACCTGTACCTTGAAATGAGAGGTTCTTCCAAAGTGGTTTTTTGATGAAGATGCATCTATTTCTATTGAAAAGTGTTGAAGGATGTGGGAAACATTATCCATCATTTCGTCCCTTTGTCACGTGAGAGCTTGCTCAAGCAATAGATTGATAGAATCGTCTGCTCTGTTATTTTTATTTTCTTCTTCCATAGAGGGTTTCATGGGTGTGCGAGAAAGATTGTATTCAAGAGAGATAAGATCGAGACCCAAATTTCTATACTTGGACCTCGTCAGGTACATGCACTAAAAATAATGATGAAGAGAAGCCTGCTTTGATACCACTGACCTGGATTATTTTCGGCATGAAATGAGAGTGGAGATATAATAAATAAATGTGCAATGATAACTTGGATATCCAATAATTTAAAAGAAATGTATCATATATGAAACCATAAACATAGAGATACAATAATACACAATTTTCTATTAATGAGTGAAAATGTACAAAGACTATAAAAATATAGAGTGAAAGACTCGCTCGAATGGTGGCAACTTATCTCTCAGAAGATATGTGTTTTCTAATTGCATTCGCAAGAATATTATTGTTACAATGAGGCTTCAATGGCCCTTTTAAAATAAGTGAAATCCAAAACCCTAACCCTATAAGATGAAAAGACAAAAGGTTTGTCATTCCCGATGGGGGTAATTCATATGTCAAGTTCCCGGGGGCAAAACTTTTGCATACAATCTTCGTTTGGAGAACTCGATACACCGTTGGAAAGGTGTAACTGAGAAGAATGATTTTCAACTGGTCTAGGCCAATTCCTTTGGTAGTCTCATGAACCCCAAATCCCCCAAAAACATCGTTTAGGGCCTCAAAATAGCCCTGAAAGTTTGGAACCCAAAAAACTACCGACAAACTGCCAAGGTGGAAAATTGTTTTTCATGCCAGTGGAATAGGTGGGTGGCCACCGATATCCATATGGATCAATCCTCCCTCCTGAGGGTGCAATTTTCTCCATTGTGTTCAGTTCTTAGGGGAGAGGGGAAAGCGATCGTTGAATTTAAATCTTGGTGAGTTGCTTGCCTTGCTAGAGATGTTGTGTTGCTTGGTTTATTGAAGGATGTCACGAACTTGTTATTGGCAAGGCTGAATCTGTTCAACTAGTTGGGCTATCTGATATGTCTATGTGAAGAAGGAATTTTTATGCTTTGTTGCAATATTGTCGAGCTTCTTCTATTGGCTAGGAGGTGCTTGGTCGGAGACTGTAGTGGTTGTAGTATCCTTTTGTTCACCTTTTGAATAGATTGTGAAGAAGCTAAATTTTGTAGTATGAGATACTACCTTGTGGCACTATTTAGGTGGAACAGTAGTCAAAACTACCTCTGATGTTTTGTAGGGATGAACCCCTAGAGAAACAATGATACTACAGGGTTGAGACTCATAAACAACATGGAGGTTGCACATATATGGTTGGCCCAAGAGAACATCATAGACATCTAGTGGGGAAACATCACATAATACTTCATCCCTGAAGGGATGGATTTTGTATGAAAATCAACACTGTTAGGTGACACAGAGATCTCATCCCTGGTGAAGCCACCTTATGTTTTATAGATATGGTTGTGGTGTTGTCAACAATCCCAACTAGTTGACGACCTTTGCTGAGATGAGGTTCTTCTGGATTCCATTATCAACATTAAAATGAAGAAGGGTCCCCTTTACCCACATCTGTGAATGAAAAAAGTGCTCCTCCTCTTCAAGATCTGTTGGTTCTTCTGGTTGAATTGTTGTGGTTGCAACAATAACAATGGGGTCTGCATCAATGATATGTCTTTTACCAGTATTTTCAAAATCAGATTTCAAATTAGGATTCGGCTCCTTGTCTTTGATCTCAGCCACTAATGATTGTTTTGAGAAAGATTCATCGGTGTTATGCCAGGGGATTTTTTGGAAATCACACCATTTTCTAGTGTCCTTTTTCTTCCGTTGACCCTTCTTTTCCTATGGCTTGGACCGGTTTTCAGGAGGTTGTTTGTTAGAGCCGTATTTATCATACTTTGGTTGTTGCAGATTTATAGACCCAAACTCCAATTTTTTTTGGTTCTTAAATTTCTTCTCAATTTTAACAACATACCGATAAGAAACATCAAATGATGAGATGTTTGGAAAATCCATTTCAGTTTGGATGTCTCTATGTAGAGCCCCATGGTATTTCAGAAACAAATGTCATTCAGAGTCTTTGATACCCAACTTAGTGTGCATGGTATGGAAGGTATTGGTGAACTCTAAAACTGCTTGGCCCCTCTCTTGTTGCAGTGTGGTCCATCTCATATATTGGTCTTCATAGTTTCCAACAGGGTAATAATGTTCCTTTACCGCATCCACAGAAAAATACCAATTGGGATCGTCCCCATATATTCTAGACTCTTCTATGGAAATTTTCTAGCAGTAAGTTTCCCACCAATTTTTGACATGGGGGACACATTTAAGGAGTGTGAAGGTGATATTTTCCCTATCAGAAAAATTGTGGATAGAGAAATAACCTTCTACCATATTTAACCATTTAGCTAGGGAATCTACATCTATCTAACCTTCAAATATGTGAATATCAAAATTAACATGTACCATGAAAGGAGAGGTGCTTCCAAAGTGGTTGTTTAATGAATATGAACTCGTTTCTATCAATTGGCATTGAAATATGTGGTAAAAATTATCAATCATTTCCTCCCTCTGTCACGTGAGAGCTTGCTCAAGAAACATATTGATAGAATCGTCTGCTCCATCTTTTTTCTTTTCTTCTTCCATGGAGGGTTTCTTGGGCATGAAACAATGATTTTATTCAATAGATATAAGCTTGAGACCCAAATTTATATACTCAAACCTCATCGAGGACATGGACTAAAAAAAATGATCAAGAACAGCCTGCTCTGATACCATTGATCTGGATTATTTTCGACTTGAAATATGAGCAGAGATATAATAAAGAGATGTACAGAGATAACTCAGATATACAATAATATAAAAAATTGTATAAGATATGAAACCATAAACATAGATATACAATAATACACAATTTTCTATTGATGAGAGAAAGTGTACAAAGACTGTAAAAATACTGAGTGAAAGACTCGCTAGAATGGTGGCAGGTTATCTCTGAGAAGAGATATGTCCACTACTCACATTCAAAAGAAGATGGATTTTACAATGAGGATCCAAAGGAATTTTTAACATAATTAAAATCCAAAACCCTAACCCCAGAAGATGAAAATCCAAAAGGTTTGTGGGCCTCGATGGGGTTAGTTGATGCATCAACTTCCCGGGGGCGTAACTTTTGCACATAATCTCTATTTGGGGCACTTGATACACCATTGGAAAGGTCTAACTGAGAAGAAATATTTTATATTTCTCCAAGTTAGTTCCTTTGGTAGTCCCTTGGACCCCAAATACCCAAGAAGCGTCGTTTAGGGCCTCAAAACAACCCCAAAAGTTTGAAACCTGAAAAACTGTCGAAAAAACGCAAAGATGGAAAACTATTTTTCAAACCAGTGGAATAGGTGGGTGGACACATATATCCACCTAGATAATAAAAACACACAATAACTGAGGGAGTATGTTAAGCCCTAATATTGGCTCATTACCCCTTAATTGGGGCATATTAGATTAGTAATTTTATTTTATTTATGTCGGCTTACCCCTTAATTGGGGCATATTAGATTAGTAATGTTATTTTATTTATGTCGGCTTTAGGCCATTCGTTGTAATTATACCTCTTGGTCTCCTATATATACCAAGGAGACATTTTCATTTTGAATCATCTTGTACTTAAACATTTAAGTGGGGTAAAAGGAGGTTGCCCACTCGAAGAGGCTTATTATCTGAAATTATCTCTTTTTCAAGGCGTTGAGTACTTTTCTTGAGGTTTTTCTATGCTATATTGATGTTTGGTTCTTAACATATGGTATCAGAGCTGAAGCTCTTGAGGTTTCACTGCTACATCTGAGACACCATGGAATTTTTTCTATAACTTTTTTTCTACAATGTTTCAGAAGGAATTGATTGGAAGATATTTAGAATATGGATCAAGGTATGTTGGGTTCAAAATTCAGCTCCTAAGGCCTTATACTTTCAGAGATACAGCTTGTACAAGATAGGGTTCTAGAATCATCCTGAAATGAGTCATTGCGGAATGTTTTCTATAAAAAAAATTCTGTAATGTTTCAGACCCTGAAATCTGAAGGCAATTTAAAGAAATTAATAATGTATCTGTGATAAACATTTCAGCTTCTGGGTCATCCTAAATTTGTAGATACACCCTATGTAAGATAGGGTATTTGACTAGTCCTATTGACTAGTCTCAAGAAGGTGTTCCAGGTAAAACAATCATAACTTCTTCCTAGAGTATCCAAATTACATGGGACTAGTTGCATTGAATCGTGGACAGTCTGTAGTATTTTGGGTATGAGTTTCATAATTTTATATCAATTATTTTGTGTGGGGCAGACTATACAAGTGAGATCTCCTGGAAAGGACAAAAATCAACAAGTTTCGGGGAAGTTACCATATATTCCACTTGGCACATCCAATTTTGATCAGACCTGTGGCATTACAGAGAAGAAATATCAGAGAATTACATAAGAGAAAGTTTCATACCGAGAAGGGACAAAAATTGGGAGATATAATAGAAGAAATATTTTCTAGCAGAACCACCTCAAAATCAAGGTTCAAAAGTGATACTTGGCCAACATGTCACCCAAAAAGGGAACTTGTACACCAAATAAGCCTCCAGAAAATCCTACTTGGACTCTTGATGAAGGTGAAGAAATGCGTAGGGACATAAAGGAACTACAAAATAAGATGGATTCAATGGAAGCTAAGTTGGATACTAAGATGGATTCAATGGAAGCTAAGTTGATGGATTCAATGGAAGTTAAGTTGGATACTAAGATGGATTCAATGGAAGCTAAGTTGGACACTAAGATATATGGTTTAAAAGGGAATATCATGGAAGTATTGAAAAATTTTATAACAGAGAAGACACCTGAAAGTGAAAATGCATCCCATGAAATTCATGATGTGGACGCAAGGAAGGTTAGTCAAGAATGGAGAAACTCCAACTTTGGTTTGAAGACCAACCACATTCCTAAGATTGACATGAGGAAGTTTGATGGCAAAGAACCAATCACATGGATACTTCAGATGGAACAATTCTTTGATCTCCATAATGTGCCACATACACAAAAGGTACGAATTGCTTCTTTACATTTAGAACCTAATCAATTTGTTTGGTATCGATGGCTTTGTTCTCGCAAATCACTTGTCACTTGGACAATTTTCACGGAAGAAATGATAGCACACTATGAGGATACAAGGAGCAATACCTTCTTTAGACAATTGATAAATCTCAAGCAAAAGGGTTCAGTTACCGAGCACATTGAGAATTTCCAGAGATTGAATATAAAGGTAACCGATATTCCAAATGAGCACTTGATTGATGTATTCATAGGAACTTTAAAGGATAACATTCAACATGAGGTTCACCTTTGGGAACCCAAATCATTGGAGAATTCATTTAAGGTGGCAATAAATGTTGAAAGTAAACATATGGCTATGGCTACAAGAAGGACCTATCCTAACATTTATAGAGAGAACAATGCTCCTTCTCCTAAAACGCCTCAACCTACAAGGTTGAAACCTCAACAATTGGAGGAAAGAAAAGAAAAAGGTTTATGCTTTAATTGTGACAAGAAGTACAGTAAGGGACATAAGTGTGGTGAGAAGAAATTATTCTACATAGATTGTGAAGAGGAAGAAGAAGAAGAAGAAGAACCATCTCAAGATGAAAACGTAGAAGAAATTTCATATGAAGATTTGACTGCCACGATATCATGTAATGCATTGGCTGGAATTAACACTCTTCAAACCCTCAAGATCAAAGGATACATAAAAAAGAAAAAGGTAATAGTCCTAATTGATTCTGGCAGTACTCATAATTTCATTCACTATAAATTAGCCAAAGATCTCAATTGCTTTGTATATCCAGCACCAG
>ML778808.1:97356-123160 GCA_009831015.1 Picea engelmannii | reverse complement strand
TTTTAAGACTACAACCATACAAACAGATGTCCCTCAAACAAGCCAAGAAGGATAATAAATTATCACCAAAGTACTATGGCCCTTATAAGGTGTTGCAAAAGATTGGTACTATGGCATACAAATTGGAGCTGCCTACATCTTCATGAGTACACCCAATTTTCCATGTTTCATGCTTAAACAAGGTTATAGGAGACAAGATCCCAATTCAAACTATATTGCCAAAACTTGACGAGGAAGGAAAAATCATATTGGAGCCTAAAGCCATCACTGACACAAGAATTTGCCAATTGAGGAATAGATCCATTTCAGAGTATCTCATTAAATGGAGGAAACTACCGACTGAAGATTCCACTTGGGAAGATTAGTCTTTTATATAGAAGCATCCAGAGTTACTCAAGCGTTGCGGACAACACTTGTCTCAGGGGGAGGGGCATGTTAAGCCCTAATATTGGCTCATTACCCCTTAATTGGGGCATATTAGATTAGTAATGTTATTTTGTTTATGTCGGCTTACCCCTTAATTGGGGCATATTAGATTAGTAATGTTATTTTATTTATGTCGGATTTAGGCCATTCATTGTAATTATACCTCCTAGTCTCCTATATATACCAAGGAGACATTTTCATTTTGAATCATCTTGTACTTGAACATTTAACTGGGGTAAAAGGAGGTTTCCTCCTTGAAGAGGCTTATTATCTGAAATTATCTCTTTTTCAAGGTGTTGAGTACTTTTCCTGAGGTTTTTCTATGCTATATTGATGTTTGGTTCTTAACAGAGTAAACCTAAACCATCCAGAAGGATTGGTGGATGTGGACGCAATTACAACCCTAGTCATTGAACCAGTTAGTCCCACAATTGTAGAAGAGAAGGAACATCAAAAGCCAACGATAGAATAAATGGATATCGACCCATAGAGTGAAACAAAAAACCTAGCACAGATAAAAACATCATGCAACAAAATGGGTTAGGACAAGCACAAACTTAGGAAAAATTGAATGAGGAAGATGATGAAGGGAAGCAACCTGTAGCAAAACCAACATAGTAGTTGGAGGAAAAAGTACAGGCTGAAGATATCACAGACCAGCAAAACTCATATATCGAACAAGATGAGGAAGAGAACTAGGTGGAAATGGTAGGGCCATCAACATGGAAGAAAAATACTAGGGAAAACATGTTGTTATAAGAAAACCAAGCAAGTAGAAGGAACTAACATTGTCACTGCCACAGATGCCTAAAGGTGTTAAGATACTTGATGACATGTTAGGATGTGTGAATAAGATGAAGTATGCTAACCATGAATTTACATATATGGGGAAGTTTCTCGAGTTTGCAAAGAAAATATAAATGGAAATTAAAGGAGCAGGTCCATCAGGAGATCCCATTTTGGAGCCAAAATAGTGTATTGCAGGGCTATATAACACAATAATTATGAAATTGTTGGAGATTCCTCACTTTGGAAGAGGAAATGATGTGAATGCATGTGTCAAACAAATATTGGAACTAGTACATGGAGGAATATTATGGATGGATAAGACTATGTCCATAAATGTGGACTTAATTGTATAAGTCATATGATTATCAACAGATGGAGCAAAACCAAATAAATACATGGATGGAAAAACTAAAGAAAAATCCCTAACAAATGAGATAAAGAAAAAATATGGGACTAACATAGTATCCAAGGGAATGATTTTTAGACATATAAATGAACCAAAAACTTAGTTTGCAACAAAACTGATGGAATGTAAACTTTTGAGAAAATGTCGTAAGGAGGAAGCCCTACAAGAGTAATAGAAATAGTCACATAGTGTGAAAATGGGAGTCTACTTAGCTAGGTTCCATATCTACTAAATTTGTTTCTGGAGGATTACAAGGATGCACATTATCTAGGTTCTAAATTTCATTATCCATGGTTAATCATATTCATAACACTGGTATCACGAGGATAACCAAAATACAATGGATTTTACTAGAGGCTATCGAAATGTCGTGCAACAAAATATACATCATTATGGCATACTTTAGATCCAAATAAAAGGAAGGATAATTATATAATTTTCTCCATGCTCTATGATAATATAGAGAAGCTGGAAAATACATCGAGAATACCATCGGATGTTGAGAAAGAGAATCAAGGAATAACAAAATTTCAAGCTTCAAGGAATAACATGTGCATCCATGCTAAGATGGATTCTAAGAAGGAAAGACTACAATTGAGATATTGTGTCACAGAGGAAGAGGTACAGTGGGAAAATGAAGGATTGGCTTGAATAATGGAAGGTTCCAGTAATCCCAAAGAAGGTACCATAATATAAACAATAAGTAGAGATTGAATCTTCATGAAATCAACCATCCCAACAACAAATACAGGGAAAGTGATAGAGAATGAAAAAGAAACAAAGGGTAGCAAAACAATCAAAAATCCAAGGAAGAAAAAAAAAATCCCTATTGGATGTATTGGTTGACCCAGGTTCTACCTTATTTTTCCCAAAAAACGATAGAAACCATCGACCCCTCTGGTAAACCAGAAGGCAACATTGTGCACAAAGTGCACAATGCAGTCTCACCTGAGATGACTTATGAGTGATTTCATGACCCAATGGTCTGCAATCATGCAAGGGATGGAACTCATGGGAATATTAGGCATATTAGACATCTTCTAATTCCACATGAATTCTACCATACCATCATTCATTAAATCTATTATTTATGCATTCAATAACACTCATTCTCTAGAAAACATCATACTATTATATTGTGAATTGTAAATAAACCTCACCAAATTCATGGATTCATTCAACATAAAATCATATCAAAGAAACACATAATATAATCACACATAGAGAAACCATTTTTACCATTTTTACGATTTTTACAAATAGGGAATTGCACACATTACATTAAAAGTTTGACATACTCCAAAGGGATGACCAATATCGCACCAATATCTACATATCACGACCTCACCCTCAGATACAATCCATATATATCAACACTAACTCCATCTAAGCTCCACAACTCTAAAAAAAACTATTATTTCGACTCAAAATTGATAACTATTCTCGAAAGGAACTCTCAATATACTCAAAAAGGTTTATCCCTCCTATCTACCTCATACATCATATTTATACAAAAATATGGGTAAAAACCATTTACATTGACTGGAAAAGCCCTAAATCTAAGTGGACTCAACTTTTCCACATTCCAACTTCCTTCACACACTAATCCACAATTTCATCGTACTAATTTTCCTTTATTCCGAGCATGTTGCTTCATTTTCCTTCTTGCATGTTTCTTATATCCTGGTGCACACTTCCTCCCTGATCCACTCATTATATTCATGCCTTTTTAGTTGCGTTATTTCCTTGGAATTTTATCCCAAAATATCCTACTCCAACATGCCCCCAACACTAACCCATGGCTCATCTCTATAACATCCCGCTTTGGCGCACTTACCAAACTTATTCTTTGAGGACACTTGCTCGCAAGTGATCTGGATTTTTATGATGATAAAACTTTTTCCTTCATTATGATGCGTTAAGCTATATGACAGGATGTTTTTTTACTACCTTGATGTAGATAGGTGCTGCTGACTCAGTTTCATTGAGTGTGTAGGTTTTCGGACCTTGAGGATGCAGAGGCATTGGTGGAACTCCCTTGGACTCCGGATTGAGTCAGGGAGTGGGCTATTTGGGTTGTTTCATTTACGGTGATATTGTTTTGTTTTGATGATATGCTATTGATTTTATGATATGTTGTTGACATGATCTGACATGATGGTTTATGATGCAGGCTGACGATAACTTGCCGACCAAGACTCACATATGGAGTAAAGGGGCCACACACAAGTTCTAGAGAGATTGAGGGAGAGGTGTGGACATCAGCCCTGCCACAACATACTAGCACTCCCGCCATGGCTCGAACTGTAGGTTAACAATTACCTAGTTTGAGAGGATCCACGATGCCATGAGGGTAGACTATGACAGTCGCTCACGATGATTCTAAGGGGCGCGCAATAAGGTGGGTGCCTTATTCCTTAGAGCCCTTAGTCTCCCACAAGTTCACCTGGCGGAGTGTTGACTCCAGGGGTTATAGAGTCTACCAATCCGTCAAGTCAGCGAGTGGCACCCTTGGAGAACGTGGTGCATCCTGAAGGGCACGTCCTGCAAAGAAATGCAAATCAGTGAGTGGCACCCTTGGAGCACATGGTGCATCCTGAAGGGCACATCACGCAACAGAAGAAAACAAGTCGAGTGGCACCCTTGGAGAATGAAGTGCATCCTGAAGGGCACATCTCATGGATGATGATGATGAGACAACCTACATGACCCTAAGACCCTAACGCCTGATAAAATTCTTAAAAATGACTCCCCTAATGAATTGTCGCCCAGTTCCAAATCTGAAACAAAATTTAAAACACCTCTAAAATAAAATTTTGACAAGCCCTAAGAAAAGATCCTACAAAATAAACCTAGGGCGTAAACTAAAACCCTCCTAGGTGTTAATTAAAGTATTCTTAAAAGTAAAGGGGGTAAAGTAATGAGGGAAATAAATTAAGTGAAACCCATGGCCTTTAAATGATAAAGAAGAAATAAAATTTATTAAAGTGTGGGAGTATAAAAGCTAGGAATTTAAAATATATTGAAAAGATTAAAAACCACATTTATCTTTTGGGTTTAAAAATAAAAATAACAAGAGAGAATTAAATAATAGAATTCAAGAAACTAGAAATAAAGGAAACTTAATAATGGAAAGTAGGGGACATAGGGTAAAAAGAAAAAAGGAATCATCATTTAGGAGTTACTAAAAATCAGCAACTTCGTTTTTGGAAAGTTATTAAAAGCATGAGAGGGGATCTAGGAACACTAGGAGTGATTTAAGGAGTGATTTTTGGGGGAGTGAGGGAATTGAGTCCTTTAATTATTAAAAAGAAATTAATTTTTGCAGAACCATAGGGATGAGTGACACTTGGACGACAAAGAAATTTTAGAGGTTTGTCATTAATGAAATTAATTTAATAATAATTTAGGAAAGTAGGTGGGTCTCTTTTTTCTATAAAAGAAGGGGAAAAGAAGGAAGAGGGGATGAACGGTTAGCGTAACGTTACGTTGCCGAATTGTGGCTTGACGGATTTCTTGTGAGGAGTTGGGTTTATCTCAGTTGTGTTGGAGTGGTAGCTCAGCCATGGAGGTGAGCTGAGAAGCTAGTCATATCTCTGGTTCTTGTGTGGCCCCTTTGCAGCTCGGGGGCTAAGGGGGAAGCAGAGCACCCCTAGCGATTGGTTGGGAGGTACCGGTGAGCTTTCCATGGTTGACAAGAAGGAGCGGTAAGGAGCGTGGGACTTTGATCGAGGCGCGGATGACATACGAGGTAGGCACAAGGAATAGGTACGCTCATTTATTTTATTGAGTATATTGCATTAGATATTAAGCTGGGAGCTGTAAGATGATCGTAAT
The DNA here is from genome assembly GCA_009831015.1 of Picea engelmannii. Taxonomy (NCBI): domain Eukaryota; kingdom Viridiplantae; phylum Streptophyta; class Pinopsida; order Pinales; family Pinaceae; genus Picea; species Picea engelmannii. The sequence continues at coordinate 117,702 of ML778808.1, read as the reverse complement.
GTTCTAAAATGCCGGTTCTGGAAATCTTGCTTGTTGTTCTTGGAATTTCCATTCATAATTAGTTACGGTGATATTTTTTTTATCCCTTTCTAAGTTGTTGCAGTTATAGTTGGGACTGGGTACCGTTCCACTGCTGGACGCAGTTTATTTTATTTTATCCTTGGACTGTGTCTCCGTCGGGATGTGCACCATTTTATACTTGGAAGAACTTAAGTTTTATTAGTCTTGTATTTTGAATGATATTTGGGACTGTGTAATGTTCTTTCTTTCTGGATTTGCATGCTGGAGTAATTGGGATTCTGTCATTCGGACTGTGTATTTGCCTTTATGGAGTTCGTTGTTTTAAACTGAGCTTTTTCATCTTGTTGTGGACGATTGTTGAATCGAGCATTTTCTTAATCGACAGGGCGTTTAAATTCCACTGAGGGCGTGTTTATATCTTACTATTGACTTATTCAAATGTCCATATTTATTCCTGTTGCTTCTTGAGTTGAACTGTTGTGATGTTCTAAACCCCTTTAACCAACACTGTCTACTCATTGGAAGACTTCCAACACTATCAACCTGGATATCAAATCCTCACCAGATCATTAAATCGGACCAGAATTTGTCTTGAGGTTTCTCAGTAGTCATGGCTTTCAGGGGTTGTGGGCAGAGTGGTAAACTATTGCTTTTTTCCCCATTCAGTTGTTGAAACCACATTGTCGCTTCAGAAATCGACTATCGCGCGCTGCTATGGAAGGGTTCTGTGGGAAGGAACGTTTATACAGTTGGGTCTTCCATTCTTTGCGTTTGTCCCTTAATCGCTGGAGGATACCCCATTCTCCAACCTCAACCCCTGCCTGGTGTTGGCCTTTCACTGCGTCTGGTAATGAAACCCTGCATCTGCTATTAGGAATTGCTCTGCGATCGTTGAAACCTCTGGGTGTGGTGTTATCAAACCTCGGCGAAATGGGCAGAGGTTACCCCCTTCATTTACGCACCTAAATCTTTGTGTTGATTTACCTCTGTTCCCTTTTATTGGAAGGCGTACTGTTGATTTCCTGTGCTCATTTTTATTTCCTTGACAGCTCCCACAGGCTACTCGGCGTAATTGCTGGGTGAACGAAATTGCGTTCCTTGTCAGTTTAAATTCGAGCAGTCACTCGGATGGAAGGGACGCCAACTGTAATTGCTATCTGGTCGCCCTTAAAGCCGTGTCAGGGTTATGGTGATTAAACTAGATTTAAGAACACAATTGATTAACGTTAAACCTGTATGGTTGATACTTTAGGATTATGCAATGCTGCTGTGAGGTATCCTGTATTAAATTAAATTATAGCTTGGTGGAAACCATAGAAAAAGAGTAAACTACTCTAAATAAATAATAAACTCGGGACATTGTATACCCTGTCGAATTTAATGGTTAGGTTACTGTTGTTCCTGTGTTACATTTGGTTTATGAATCATTCTACTTTAATTTAATTTATTTTCCTCCACGCAAACTGGACATTGATATTCCCATGAGCATAATAATGAAACGTTCTGTTTTAAAAAGGATATTTTTCCCATTGTAATTATAGGGTACAAAGTTTCGAAATTAGGACATTATATTTCCTTTGGAACACTATTGCCATATTATTGCATGTGCATATTTTATACAATTTTTTTTTAGATTCAATGAAATGTATTCCCTCGTTTTGTTGTATTATTGAATGGGCATATTGCATGCAATTTATTGGTTAGATTCAATGAAACTTATTCCCTCATGAATATTGATACATTCCCATGAGTATAATGGAAGGTAATGTAATAGAACAAGATGTTAGCGCAATATAAACAACAATACTAAATGCAAATTGATATTGGTTTACGGACAACTTTACAGTAATGTGACTCATTTTACCTTCAATGGAAATTAAGAATGCAACACAAATTTGTTTAAATCGCAACTTTAATATTTGTTTGATTAGCAAGATCAATAATTGTTTTAATTTGCAATGTTGATGATGATGTTTAATTTGCAGTGTTATTCTATCATAAAAGGATTGATATTTATCTTTATAGGTCATCCTTAAATTCTTTTGCCTTTAACCATTGTCATGCTCAAACATTGTATTTTATATGGGGTCATTGATTATGGTGCTACCTTATTACTTTAGTTACAATATGATGTTAGTCTTGTGTAGTTACAATAGTGTAAGGATTGTCCTGTCCTTTAAAATAACAGAATGCAATATTTACATTATATAAGTATTGCTAAAGTTCTTAAAACATGGTAGTAACATGGTTATTGATATGTAGTTGCAACTACGATTACGAAGTTAATATGGTCATTAAAGAATGCCAGCTTTCCTTTAATTCAATGCTGTAATTAGTTATAGAAGGTGGTAGTTAACATTTAATATTACAAGTGGTAATGAATAATTAAAAGGTGTACTTATAGATTGCAGTCATCAGACTATAACTAAATGCTATAACTAATCATGAAATGTTGTGATTAATATTAGATTTTTAAATGTGGTAATTAAGATGAATGTTGCATTTATGAATGCCAGTTTGCTTACTTAAAAATAGAGTCATTGATACTGTCTTAATGATGTGAGGGTAAGGATCCTGTAGCAAAATAAAAGGTGACATTCGTGCTATAAATTTATCCATGTAATGTGGTGGGTAATTTGATTATTATTTTAATTGCAAGTCGTGGTAATAAGAGATAATGGCAGTGTTATTTTGGTAATGCTATCGAAATTTTGGCTGACATGGATGACACCTGATCTGTGAGGTTTGAACTAAGTGTCATGGAGTAACTAGTTGTGTTTAATGCCAAGTGAGTCGTGGAAAATACCTTATCTGAATGTTGGTTCGTCGTTGACTGAGTCCTTCATGCATATGCTTTTCGTAGTTGGTGATGTTCTTAATTACTTTGTACTTGGTTGTCTTGCATTGCTTTGTCTGCTTGTGTCGAGTGGGATGTAGACACCTCCATGTTCCTCAGAACAATCACCAGCCCTGAGACCTTAAATGGTTAAAATCGATGGGAACCTGGGCTTGAGCGTTGATTATGTGTCTTGGAGGTCCTAACCTTGCAGGGTAGGACGGGCGGGTGGTCAGTTTTACTTTTGTCGTGGTTGCATCTTGTTGGTCATCGAGTGGAAACGTAGAGTCAAGTGTGTTGTTATTTCTACACGCGCGCACACACCTTAAACACACAAAAAAAAAAAAATTACTTGTTATCAGAGCTGTTGTCTTAACCAGGAAGGTCCTTACATATGGTATCAGAGCGGGTTCGACCCGCGACTTGGGATTCGCTACGGCTTCCGTTGACATGATCATGTTTGATTATTCTGTTACTGATCGAGTTGATTGTCTGTGTGCAGGTAATCATGGTTAGAGGATGTCGCCGAGGCAGACAACGGGGTGATAGGGGAGGAGGCGTGACACCTCCAACAGCATCCATGCCTGAGGGGTCTAAACCCCAGGGAGGCGAGCAGGTCCTTGAACAGGAGAAGATCATAGTTACCGATGTTGTGGGGATGATGAGATCCTTCTAGCGCATGTCCAAGGTGCTGATCAGCAGATTGGACAGAGATGAGACCAGGGCACCAGCACCTACTGAGGTTCCGCCGCGCTCACCAGCCGTTACTGGTAGCATTCACCGTGAACTCGAGAAGGTGAAATTTCCCGAGTTCTTTGGTGCCCCAGACAGCTCAGTCGTTGAGGCATGGTTGGAGAATATGGCGATGTGCTTCGCACTTCCCGATTATACCTCCAACATGAAGGTCCGCATGGCGGTCTTCCAACTAAAGGGGATCGCTCTTATATGGTGGAAGACGCTCCTACCGCAGTTGAACATGGCCGTCGAAGACGTGTCATGGGAGATGTTCGAGGAACGGTTCCGGGAGAGGTATCTTTTCAAGGAATTCATTGAGCGTCAGCTCAATGAGTTCAACGCCTTACGAAAGGGAGGTCGTATGGTGCCCGAGTACGAGGCACGTTTTATGGAGCTGCTCCGGTATGCTCCGCATATGAACACTGAGAAGCTCAAGGTCAACAGGTTCGTGTTTGGCCTTAACGACAGCGTGCGTGCAAATGTTAGGATTCTGATGCCTCAAACCTTGCACGATGTTGTCCAAAAGGTCCTCATAGTAGAGGAGGAGCTTATCAGTAGGGGTCAGACTAGGACTCCAGCGAGACCTGCAAGGCAGGGTTCATCTGGTACGCCGCAGCAGCAGACATCAGCGAGACATACATCAGGGTATCATGGCTTCCATAGGGGATCCACTTTTTCTACACCACGACGACCGCCGCCTCAGCAGCAGACACCTTACCGAGCACCACAACAGCAACAACAACATCACCCGCAGCAGCAGCAGTTTAGGCCTGTTCAACAGAATAGACCAGGTTTCCAGGCCATTGGGCAGTCATTTTCTACTTCGGGTGCCAGGACTACTGGGCCGAAGAAGGGGTGTTGGATGTGTGGAGAGCCACACTACTAGCGCGACTGTCCTGTGGAGAGGACCAGGGCGTCTGGATCAGCGGAACCTACTACAATGGGAGATATGGGCAAGGCCCATCGGATTCATGCAACGATGAATAACCGCCAGGCAGAGCACCAGTCTACAGTGCTCGAGATGACAGGTATTGTCGCTGACCAGACCCTTAGTATTTTGATAGACCCAGGAGCTACTGAGAGTTTCATTTTTTGTGTAGTGATGAAAAGGATTCAGGTCAAGGCAGTCAAACAGGATGAGTTTAGCTTTTTAGAGATGGCTTCTGGAGCCAAACAGAAGTTTGGAGGAAAGGTTATGGGCTGTTCCCTTAACCTGGGAGAGTTTTTCATGAGGGTCAACTTGTACATCACCATCTTAGGGTATTATGACGTCGTAATCGGCATGGATTGGTTGGAATCGCATGAGGCGATACTCAACTGTAAGATGAAACGGTTGAGCTTAGTCGATGATGAAGGACAGAGATGTGTGATAGTAGGATGGAACCAGGGAGTATCCCTGAGGTTCGTCTCTTCCTTACAGTTACGGAAGAGTATGCGCAAGGGGTGAAAACTTTATGCGATCCTTACGCTAAACGAAAAGGGAGTAGCAGAAGGTCTAGAACACCTTGCGGTGGTGAAGGAGTTTGCGGACGTATTTCCAGAGGAGTTGCCTGGGATGCCGCTAGAAAGAGAATTGGATTTTACTATAGACCTGAAACCGGGGACTGAACCGATAGCGAGAATGCCTTATCGGATGTCTACCCCAGAGTTGTAAGAGTTAAAAATGCAACTGAAGGAGTTGCTGGACCTGGGACTGATACATCCTAGTGTGTTACCGTGGGGTGCACCTGTTATTTTCATTCGTAAGAAGGACGGATCATGGAGGCTTTGCATTGACTATCGTCAACTGAACAAGGCTACAATCAAGAATCAGTACCCCTTACCAAGAATTAACGATTTGTTTGATCAAATGAAGGGTGCGATGGTGTTCTCTAAGATCAATTTGCGATCAGGGTATCACCAGTTACGGATCAAGGAGAATGATGTCCCTACGACCGCTTTTAAGACAATATTTGGACATTACGAATTTATTGTTTTACCGTTTGGACTGACAAATGCCTCAGGGGTGTTTATGAGCTTGATGAACAGGGTGTTCCATGAGTACTTGGACAAGTTCGTCCAAGTATTCATTGACGATATTTTGATCTACTCTCAGACGACGAAGGAGCATGACGAGCACTTGCGCTTGGTACTACAATGTTTATGAGAACACAAATTATATGGGAAGTTGTCCAAATGCTCTTTTTATCAATCCAAGATTCACTACTTAGGGCATGTCATCTCTGGCGAAGGTATCATCGTGGATCCAACCAAGTTTGAGGCTATTATGGAGTGGCCTGCAGCGACGAATGTCACAGAAGTGCGTAGTTTTATGGGTTTAGCAGGATACTATCGACGGTTTGTCGAAGGATTTTCAAGGATAGCAAATCCGATCACGGAATTGCAGAAGAAAAACAAGAAGTTTGTTTAGACAGAGAAATGCACGGAAGCATTTCGAAGGCTTAAGGATTTTTTGATGACCGCACCGATACTAAAAGTCCCTGACATGGATGCGGACTTCTTGGTATGTACTGACGCATCCAAGGAAGGGTTAGGCCGGGTCTTGATGCAAGACGGACGAGTGATTGCTTACATTTCAAGAAAATAGAGAAGGCATGAGGAGAACTACGCGACGAATGACTTGGAGTTATTAGCCATCGTTTATGCCTTAAAGGTATGGAGACACTACCTTGTTGGACAAAAATTTGAATTAAAGATGGATCATTGTGGATTACAACACATTTTTACGCAAAGCGACCTAAACGCGCGACAACGGCATTGGTCGGAATTGCTTAGCGAGTATGACTTCGAGATTACTTACATAAAGGGAACTGTGAACCGAGTGGCAGATGCTTTGAGTCGAAGGCCACACATATTTTCGGTGTTGCCTCTTCAGACGAATCTACGTGAGAAGATTCTCGCTTTACAGCGTGACGATGACTGGTACAAAGAAGTCGAAGATTTTATCGGACAAAACACTATGATGGTACCACGATATGAGGGATTTACCTTTGACAATGATGGGTTATTGAGATTTAGAGGTTGGATTTACGTACCACCAAACGACAAGTTGAGGATGTGATCCTGAGCGAGGCTCATAGAGCAGTTTACGTGGCTCACCTGGGAGTTACGAAGATGAGGGTAGACCTTAAGCCCTTGTTCTTCTGGAAAGGAATGAAGGCCGACATAGTCAACTTTGTGGCTAGATGTCTCGAGTGTTAGCAGGTAAAGGATGAACATAGACACCCGGCAGGATTACTACAACCACATGCCATTCCAGAATCGAAATGGGAAGTCATTTCGATGGATTTTATTGTTGGATTTCCACTGACGGCAAGGAGACACGACTCAATTTTTGTAGTAGTAAACACTCTGACAAAGAGTGCTCACTTTATTTCGGTGCGTACGACGTATCAGGCACCTGACATAGCGAGAGTTTTCATCAGTGAGATTGTGAGGCTGCATGGCGTGCCTAAGAAGATTATATCCGATCGAGGATCGGTGTTTACTGGACGATTTTGGACGCGTTTCCAGGAGGCCTTGGGAACTCAACTAAACTTTAGTACTGCGTATCACCCAGAGACTAACGGACAGACAGAACGAACAAACCAAACCTTGGAAGACATGTTGTGCATGTACATGATGGACCAACAAAAGAGTTGGGAGGAATTCTTACCTCTCGTAGAGTTCACTTACAACAACAGTTACCAGAGCACCATTAAGATGGCGCCTTTTGAGTTTCTTTATGGGCGGTCGTGTCGGACGCCCTTGAGTTGGGATCGGCTTGAGGATAGGGTCCTGGTGGGACCATAAGCGATCCAAGAAATGGAAGAGCAAATGAAAACCATAAGACAAAGGATAAAAGAAGCGCAGGATCGACAGAAGAGTTATGCCGATGCGCACCGAGTCGACTGTAGTTACGAGGTCGACGATCGAGTCTTCTTGCGGGTTAAACTGCATAAGAGCTCGATCAAGTTTGGAAAGGGAGATAAACTCTATCCTAGGTTCATGGGACCTTTCAAGATCATGGAGAGAAAGGGGCTCGTGGCCTATCGACTAGCCTTGCCTGATTCTTTGAGGCGTATGCACGATGTTTTTCATGTATCTGTTTTGAGACATTATGTTAGTGATCCTACACACGTGATTGACATGAGTTCTTTGAAGGTATCGAAAGAGGGAGCGCTCATGGCTGAGCCAGTCTGCATTTTAGATCAGCGCGTTCGACAGTTACGACGTCGAACGGTAGATCAGTCAAGGTCCAGTGGGACAGTTATAGTCCTCACTAGGCGACTTGGGAGGACACATATGATATGCGCCAGCAGTTTCCATTTTTGTTTGATAGATAGAATTATGATACTGTGGTACTTGTGATATTATGGTACATTTATTTCGGCATTTATACTAAGAAACTTCGGGATGAAGTTTAGACCAAGAGGGGGTGTATGTAACATCCCGCTTTGGTGCACTTACCAAACTTATTCTTTGAGGAAACTTGCTCGCAAGTGATCTGGATTTTTATGATGATAAAACTTTTTCCTTCATTATGATGCGTTAAGTTATATGACAAGATGTTTTTTTATTACCTTGATGTAGACAGGTGTTGCTGACTCAGTTTCATTGAGTGTACAGGATTTCAGACCTTGAGGATGCAGAGGCATCGATGGAACTCCCTTGGACTCCGGATTGAGTCAGGGAGTGGGATATTTGGGTTGTTTTGTTTACGGTGATATTGTTTTGTTTTGATGATATGCTATTGATTTTATGATATGTTGTTGACATGATCTGACATGATGGTTGATGATGCAGGTTGACGATAGCTTGCCGACCAAGACTCACATATGGAGTAAAGGGGCCACACACAAGTTCTAGAGAGATTGAGGGAGAGGTGTGGAAAACAGCCCTGCCACAGCCTACTAGCACTCCCACCGTGGCTCAAACTATAGGTTAACGATTACCTAGTTTGAGAGGATCCACGATGCTGTGAGGGCAGACTTCGACAGTCGCTCACAATGATTCTAAGGGGTGCACAATAAGGTGGGGTTCTTATTCCTTAGAGCCCTTAGTCTCCCACAAGTTCACCTGGCGGAGTGTTGACTCCAGGGGTTATAGAGTCTACCAATCCATCAAGTCAGCGAGTGGCACCCTTGGAGCATGTGGTGCATCCTGAAGGGAATGTCGCGCAAAGAAATGCAAATCAATGAGTGGCACCCTTGCAGCACGTGTTGCATCCTGAAGGGCACGCCGCACAACAGAAGAAAACAAGGCGAGTGGCACCCTTGGAGCACGTAGTGCGTCCTGAAGGGAACGTCGCATGGATGATGATGATGAGACAACCTACATGACCCTAAAACCCTAACGCCTGATAAAATTCTTAAAAATGACTCCCCTAATGAATTGTCGCCCAGTTCCAAATATGAAACAAAATTTAAAGCACCTCTAAGATAAAACTTTGACAAGCCCTAAGAAAAGATCCTACAAAATAAACCTAGGGCGTAAACTAAAACCCTCATAGGTGTTAATTAAATTCTTCTTAAAAGTAAAGGGGGTAAAGTAATGAGGGAAATAAATTAAGTGAAACCCATGGCCTTTAAATGATAAAGAAGAAATAAAATTTATTAAAGTGTGGGAGTATAAAAGCTAGGAATTTAACATATATTGAAAAGATTAAAAACCACATTTATCTTTTGGGTTTAAAAATAAAAATAACAAGAGAGAATTAAATAATAGAATTCAAGAAACTAGAAATAAAGGAAACTTAATAATGGAAAGTAGGGGACATAGGGTAAAAAGAAAAAAGGAATGAACATTTAGGGGTTACTAAAAATCAACAACTTCATTTTAGGAAAGTTATTAAAAGCATGAGAGGGGATCTAGGAACCCTAGGAGTGATTTAAGGAGCGATTTTTGGGGAAGTGAGGGAATTGAGTCCTTTAATTATTAAAAAGAACTTAATTTTTGCAGAACCATAGGGATGAATGACACTTGGACTGAAAAGAACTTTTAGAGGTTTGTCATTAAAAAAATTAATTTAATAATAATTTAGGAAAGTAGGTGGGTCTCTTTTTTCTATAAAAGAAGGGGAAAAGAAGGAAGAGGGGATGAACGGTTAGCGTAACGTTACACTGCCGAATTGTGGCTTGACGGATTTCTTGTGAGGAGTTGGGTTTATCTCAGCTTTGTTGGAGTGGTAGCTCAGCCGTGGAGGCGAGCTGAGAAGCTAGTCATATCTCTGGTTCTTGTGTGGCCCCTTTGCGGCTCGGGGGGCTAAGGGGGAAGCAGAGTACCCCTAGCGATTGTCTGGGAGGTACCGGTGAGCTTTCCACGGTCGGAAAGCAGGATCGGCAAGGAGCGCGAGACTTCGATCGAGGCGCGGGCGACATACGAGGCAGGCACAAGAAATAGGTACGCTCGTTTATTTTATTGAGTATATTGCATTAGATATTAAGCTAGGAGTTGTAAGATGATTGTAATGTTCTAAAATGCTAGTTATAGCAATCTTGCTTGCTGTTCTTGGCATTTCCATTCATAATTAGTTACGGTGCTATTTTTTTTATCCCTTTCTAAGTGGTTGCAGTTATAGTTGGGACTGGGTGCCGTTCCACCGCTGGACGCGGTTTATTTTATTTTATCCTTCGACTTTGTCTCCGTCGGGATGTGCACCATTTTATACTTGGAACAACTTAAGTTTTATTAGTCTTGTATTTCAAATGATATTTTGCACTGTGTAATGTTCTTGCTTTCTGGATTTACATGCTGGAGTGATTGGGATTCTATCATTCGGACTGTGTATTTGCCTTTATGGAGTTCATTGTTTTAAACTGATCTTTTTCATCTTGTTGTGGACGATTGTTGAATCGAGCATTTTCTTAATCGCCAGGGCGTTTAAATTCCACCGAGGGCGTGTTTATATCTTACTGTTGACTTATTCGAACGTCCATATTTATTCCTGTTGCTTCCTGAGTTGAACTGTTGTGATGTTTTAAACCCCTTTAACCAACACTGTCTACTCGTTGGAATACTTCCAATGCTATCAACCTGGATCTCAAATCCTCACCAGATCATTAAATTGGACCAGAGTTTGTCTTGAGGCTGCTCGACAGCCATGGATTTCAGGGGTTGTGGGCAGAGTGGTAAACCATTTCTTTTTTCCCCATTCAGTTGTTGAAACCACATTGTCGCTTCAGAAATCGACTATCGTGCACTGCTACGGAAGGGTTCTGTGGGAAGCAACGTTTATACAGTTGGGTCTTCCATTCTCTACATTTGTGCCTTAATCACTGGAGGATACCCCATTCTCCAACCTCAACCCCTGCCTGGTGTTGGCCTTTCACTGCGTCTGGTAATGAAACCCTGCATCTGCTATTAGGAATTGCTCCGCGATCATTGAAACCTCTGTGTGTGGTGTTATCAAACCTTAGCGAAATGGGTAGAAGTTACCCCCTTCATTTACGCCCCTAAATATCTATGTTGATTTACCTCTGTTCCCTTTTATTGGAAGGCATACTGTTGATTTCCTGTGCTCATTTTTATTGCCTTGACAGCTCCCACAGGATACTCGGCGTAGTTGTTGGGTGAACGAAATTGCGTTCCTTGTCAGTTTAAATTCGAGCAGTCACTCGGATGGAAGGGATGCCAAATGTAATTGCTATCTGCTTGCCCTTAAATCCGTGTCAGGGTTATGGTGATTAAACTAGATTTGAGAATACAATTGATTAATGTTAAACCTGTATGGTTGATACTTTAGGATTATGCAATGCTACTGTGAGGTATCCTTTATTAAATTAAATTATAGCTTGGTGGAAACTATAGAACGAGAGTAAACTACCCTAAATAAATAATAAACTCGGGACATTGTATACCCTGTCAAATTTAATGGTTAGGTTGCCGCTGTTCCTATGTTACATTTGGTTAATGAATCGTTCTACTTTAATTTAATTTATTTTCCTCCACGCAAACTGGACATTGATATTCCCATGAGCATAATAATGAAACGTTCTGTTTTAAAAATGATATTTTTCCCATTGTAATTATAGGGTATAAAGTTTCGAAATTATGACATTATATTTCCTTTGGAACACTATTGCCATATTATTGCATGTGCATATTTTATACAAATTTTTGTTAGATTCAATGAAATGTATTCCCTCGTTTTGTTGTATTATTGAATGGGCATATTGCATGCAATTTATTGGTTAGATTCAATGAAACTTATTCCCTCATGGATATTGATACATTCCCGTGAGTATAATGGAAGGTAATGTAATAGAATAGGATGTTAGCGCAATATAAACAACAATACTAAATGCAAATTGATATTGGTTTACAGACAACTTTACAGTAATGTGACTCATTTTACCTTCAATGGAAATTAAGAATGCAATACAAATTTGTTTAAATCACAACTTTAATATTTGTTTTATTAGCAAGATCAATAATTGTTTTAATTTGCAATGTTGATGATGATGTTTAATTTGCAGTGCTATTCTATCATAAAAGGATTGATATTTATCTTTATAGGTCATCCTTAAATGCTTTTGCCTTTAACCATTGTCATGCTCAAACATTGTATTTTATATGGGGTCATTGATTATGATGCTACCTTATTACTTTAGTTACAATATGATGTTAGTCTTGTGTAGTTACAATAGTGTAAGGATTGTCCTCTCCTTTAAAATAAGAGAATGCAATATTTACATTATATAAGTATTGCTAAAGTTCTTAAAACATGGTAGTAACATGGTTATTGATATCTAGTTGCAACTATGATTACAAAGTTAATATTGTCATTATAGAATGCCATCTTTCCTTTAATTCAACGTTGTAATTAGTTATAGAAGGTGGTAGCTAACATTTAATATCACAGGTGGTAATGAATAATTAAAAAGTGTACTTATAGACTGCAATCATCAGACTATAACTAAATGCTATAACTAATCATGCAATGTTGTGATTAATATTAGATTTTTAAGTGTGGTAATTAAGATGAATGTTGCGTTTATGAATGCCAGTTTGCTTACTTAAAAATAGAGTCATTGATACTGTCTTAATGATGTGAGGGTAGGGATCCTATAGAAAAATAAAAGGTGACGTTCGTGCTAGAAATTTATCCATGTAATGTGGTGGGTAATTTGATTATTATTTTAATTGCAAGTCGTGGTAATAAGAGATAATGGCAGTGTTATTTTGGTAATGCTATCGAAATTTTGGCTAACATGCATGACACCTGATCTATGAGGTTTGAACTAAGTGTCATGGAGTAACTAGTTGTGCTTAATGCCAAGTGAGTCGTGGAAAATACCTTGTCTGAATGTTGGTTCGTCGTTGACTGAGTCCTTCGTGCGTATGATTTCCTTAGTCGGTGATGTTCTTAATTACTTTCTACTTGGTTGTCTTGCATTGCTTGGTCTGCTTTTGTCGGGTGGGATGTAGACACCTCCATGTTCCTCAGAACAGTCGCCAGCCCTGAGACATCAAATGGTTAAAATCGATGGGAACCTGGGCTTGAGCGTTGATTATGTGTCTTGGAGGTCCTAAACTTGCAGGGTAGGACGGGCGGGTGGTCAGTTTTACTTTTGTCGTGGTTGCATCTTGTTGGTCATCGAGTGGCGACGTAGAGTCAAGTGTGTTGTTATTTATACATGCACGCACACATCTTAAACACACACACAAAAAAAAAAACACCTGTTATCAGACTTGTTGTCTTAACCAGGAAGGTCCTTACAATCTCAAGCCACTTAGGTAGTGTTCTCCTCTAGCATTAATTTCTCCAATTCTTGGAATCTTCCTGACACTTCTCCAGCACAAGTCTCCACATGTGCGCGCTTCTATACAACAAACTCTACAATATAGACTGTGAGATAATCCTTCATCATCTCTTCAGCCTCCAACCTAAGAGTTTCCATCTTCCCCTTGGCTGCATCCATTTATGTTAATATCTTATTTGTGTCTTCCTGCAATGGCTCCGACTGAGCCTACCTCATGCTCTTCTCTATCTACAAATTTTTTAAGTCTTCTTGTAAATGTTTGAGCTCATGAGCCTCTTCTAAATGTTCATATCCTTTTTCTTTTGCTTCAACTCCTACGTTGATGAATTGGCACTTTCCTCCTTTTGTTATAGTGCCTGTAACTTTTCATGTTCAAGTAGACTTGTCCAAATTTGTGTACTTTTCTCAAATAACTCTACAATCTCCATAACACTTTGTTCCATGTCCCATATGTTCCCTATAGCCTCCTTCTCTCTCTGTGATCTCAACTATGGTGATGTTCTTGAGTTCAACTATGCCATCAACTATGTTATATAACTCTTGTTATATTCCATCGCCTGCACGATCTTCCCAATTTTCTCCTGGATCTCTAACTGTGTCCCTTATTGTGCGTTGTCTAGAATTGACTTAAATAATTCTTCAATGCGATCTATCTAGCCAATGCACTTATTTATCTGGTACTTCTCAACCTTTACTTCCTTGAGAGTTATCTTCAATGTGTCTTTTGTATCCTCAATTGTTTGTAACTCTGTCGCGTCTGTATCTTCTCTAGATTGGACTTCTTGTACGACACTAACTTGCAATTTGTACAATGATTTTGTGGGGATATTGGCCAAAGAAAAGTCCAAATGATCAATCTTCTTTATTTGTTTATTCATTGTCTCCTCTTCTAACTATAACATATCCTAAGTGATAGGAAAAATCTCACTCCCTAATGCTATGATCTGTATTGTTTCTTGATTTGGGACTACCTCTTCTTGAACATTCTATTGTGGATACACCTTTTCTTTATGTTATATTTCACTCAGGTGAATTTGCGCCAAAGTTTCCTTCATTTATGATAATCTCTTTATTATTTCCTCTCTTTTCTTCTCTATATCATCCCACAACTCTGTTACGCGGTCTTGGAATTTTTCTTACACCATCTCTGCATCACATTTTGTTATAGTAAATTATAGGATATCTTTATGCACCTTCATCTTTTTCCTCTACTTGCGCTGAAGTTGTAGGTATATCTATATCTGGGATGTCTCCTCCTCCTTCTTCCTTTTGCACGGGAACCATTATTTCCTTTTGTGTTCTTTCATTAGTTTTATTATTCAGTTTTTCTCTTGCATAGGTGGCTTTGGAATGTTTTTCTGCTATCTTGGTTTTCTTAATATTGCACCTCCTACACGCTCTTCAAATTTCTTGGTGTTTGATGTCAGACTGCTAGTTTTTTGTGATGTTTCATATTCTATTGGTTGCTTTCCTTTATGTAACTTATTTGATTTCATTGGTACTTTCCACTCATATAGCCAGTCCTTCATGGCCCACTGAACTTCCTCTCCAATGACACATTACCTCATATAAAACCAATTCTTCTTTTGATCCCTTTTGTCCTGGATCCATACATTGTACCTTGAGACCTGAAAACATGTTATGTCCTTATGTTACTCCACCACTTCTCATGGTATTCTCCATGTATCTACCACCTTTTACTATATATCGTCCAAGTACATCACAAATATGCTCAATCTAGTTTTCATTTCTTTTTTGGTTGAGGTGTGCCACAATGTTGCATATTGTGCTACAGAACAATTTCCTATCCTTTGACAAAACAGGATGAATTTGGGGTGTCTCCATCATACAAGTGTTATGAGTATGATCAACCACAAGTAATGCAACTATGTCCCCAAGTCTTGTATGTCTTTGCAGTCATCTAGAAATAATTTCACTAGGTTTGGAGTCCAACTAAGTAGAGTCCCCGTCGGGCATTGTGCGACTACTGTGCTCAACCCTGCTAGTTCCTCCTCCTTAAAACACTTCCTTAGAAATTTACATGCCATTAGATTTCTTTCCAGACTTGTCTTAGGTTCATTGATCCTGTTAATCACAATTCCCCAGTACCTTCTCACTGTGCCATATTTTTTCTTCATTTCTTCTACCAGGGTCTTCTCCTTAGTTTTATTGTCCAGATAGTGCTTAGGTTTCTCACCATCAGTGGGATGACCTATGATTTGTGCAATCAGGTCTATGTTAATAGATGTGGGCCTATCTAACCCTAAAATACCTCCATGTACTAATACCCATAATTGTTTGGCACAGTTATTCACATCCATGTCATGTCCAAAATGAGGAATCTCTAGTAAGTCCATTATCCCTATGTTGTATAAACCTGTTATCCACCACTTTTGTTCAAGTGTTGGTACTCCTTTTGCATTGATCTCTTTTCTTTCCATGTATATTTGTAGAGAAAGTTCCTAAAATTTGTATTGATCTGCTACATCATGGTCTGAATACCCTATTTTTTCTACCCATCCTAGAATATTAGGTACAACTGTCACTCGTTCTGGAATGCAGGGTAATGTTATCATGACTTCTATCTATTTGTGCAACGATCTCTTCACCAGATGTTTCTTGTTTCCCTTTCTCATCACAGTGGATGGAGTTGATTCTTGAAATACATCCTCTTATTACTCTGCATCTAACTCTAGCTCACCCGTGACATCTTCTACTTGCACTTACTCCTTTGTTTTTGGTGTTGGTTCTGAAACTGGTTCTTGTATTGGCTCGACCACTTTCCTAGGCTTGTGATACTTTTTTCTTTCCTCATTATCCCCATTTTTCTGTTTTGACACTCCCATACCCAACTTCTTCGTAGTGGGGTTCTTCTCTTCCATACTTGAATCCACATTCATCTCCTCTGACTCATGTTCTTTGATCGATGTTGGGCTAACTAGTTTCAGTGATGGAATTGTGTCCACGTCCATGACTCCTACCTACACACAACGTTTTTCCACTTCTATTTCCTGTGTCTATGTTGATATTGTATTTATTAAATTCCTCCTTGACATTTGTCTTGGTTATATAACCTTTGGTGGAACCATACTATAATTTCATGGCTCTAGTGCTCTGAATCGATGTTGAAACCTTCATGTATAATTGTTCGTGCTATGTGTTTTCTCGAATTCTTCTCCTTAGCTCTTGTTCTCTCTAATTCACAATGAGGTTTTATTTGAGATTTTATTTCTTTTATAAGGCCATTCATGAATTATCTATTGTATTCCACTTTTATGTATCCTAATTTACCACCTTTCTTATGTTTCCTATCATTGTCTGTCTCGACATCCAATATTTAATTTTTTTTTCATGCAATTTCTTGAATTTTTTCGCATCATGTTTTTGTCTATTATGCATTGTCCCACCCCCCTATCTCTCTCTCTCTCTCTCTCTATGTATATATATATATATATGTCCCTCACTCTCTCTTGTTCCCTCCCGCCCTCCCTACCACACTCTCTCTCTCTCTCTCTCTCTCTCTCTCTCTCTATATATATATATATATATATATATCTAAACCTCTCTCTCTCTATTCTACTATTAACACTGAGTAAATTGTTTTGGCTATCGAAACAACCTACAAAGGTAACCACAAATCTATTTAGAGCCAGGTACTAGCCTACTCAGTTCATAGAGGGATCTCTCTTGTCACTTAGTCTCTAATACATGGTTTTTCTTGGTAAAATAATGGACAGGGTTTACAATTTTGATTGTATTTAATAATTTTTTGTTCGGAAGGAGGAGAAGGATTTTATTTGGGCTATGGAGTCAACTATTGAAAAAAAATTAAACTCATTTCTGGTACATAGAACCTCTCAGAGGAACAAAGACTAAATTAGGAGGATGAAACCTTTAGTTTTGAATTTTTTGTATGGGGTGAAAGAGGAAAAAGGAAACACATAAGAGAATGAGAGCACCATATAGAGGAATTCTTACCTAGTTATGAAGAAAGGACAAACTTTAAACCCTTTGAGTATAGAGCACCATTTAGATGAATTCTACAATCTAAATATCAATTTAAGAAGAGGAAAAAATGAGATGCAAGTGGGGACATAAGAGATACATACAAAATATAAGAAACACATTGTCAACTCATCACAATTAAAATATTTTTCATGAAGTTTCAGGACTTCTACATTTTCATTTCATTCAGATTCAAAAATTTACAGTGAAGATAAAAGATACTATAGTCTACCAACTCCCCCTTTTACATTAAAATGATCAAATATATAGAATCCTATTTTCTAAACTAGGATACTAGGAGTTGATCTCCAGTTAGCTACAATAGTGGATCTAGTTACGTTGTAGGAGAAAAACTCCAAAACTACTTTACTAAAAATAGTAAGACTGCTTTGACCATATTTAATGGAAAACAAAATGTATCTTATACAATCAAATATCTAAAAAAAAATTGATTCTGATGTTTGGATGAGTCATTAGGTACATCTGGAGAACCCTTCAAGACAATTGGTGCAATGTTAGGTATCCATATCACCTTTGCATAGAATACTGGAGCTAGCACTATGCAAATGCTACTTACAATGTTTTCATAGCACGATTGGTTTTCTTGAAACTTGTGCAGATCCAATTGGCAACTACTGATTTCAAACTGGATTTTACCACCAGTGTGGTACATAGATCATTTTATACTTTCCTTTTCAATCATATGTGTCTATATAATTTTTGTAGCATGAGCTCGCTATGCAAGTGTTGTGTATGCATGTTTAAAAGTCAAACTACAACTAAGTTCAAAAGGTTTCCTCATACTTACATATTTTTTTGAATCATAGGAATGTGGATTTGAAAAAAGATGTTTCTTATAGAAATATTTTAAACCTTGCTAATTTTATTTCTCCTTTAATCACCATTTAGATTGCAGATGTAAAGGATTTTTTCCCAAAAAATGCAAAATTGTGAGTTTCCTCCCTTCATATTTCGGCTACTTTTGCAACTAGATCTAATCTTCTTATGGTTTCATCATTCAATCACAACCTTTGTTTAAGATTCAATTTTTCCTTCCTTAGTGTTAATATATTCACTTTCAAATTTCCCACCTGCCTTAACAAGGTTGTATTTCTCTTCAGTTTTGACTGGGCATTGGAAAGGGTTCTACATGCATTTTGTTTGGTTGGTTTGCATTCTTTAAAATGTTTCATGGATCTATCATATGATATTCTCTTTTCTTCTTTGAGATTTATGATTTGATATTGAGCTTCTCTTAGGTTCTTATTCAACCATCTTATGCATTTTTCTCCTTTTTTGGGTGAAGTAGGAGGCCTCTCACTTGTTTCTAGACTTCCTTGTATCTCTGAACTGTTCTTCTGAGCCGAAGACCTTTTCAGAAGAATTGTAGGCTTGGCCAAAACTTCGGTATTAGGGTTTTCCATGACGTCCTTCATGTTTTAAATTTCTTTCATGGGGTTTGACTTGTTCTGTGGTGTTTGTTCCTCATAATCACTCTCAGTTAGCTTCCTCTTCATCTTTGTGCTCTCTTGATAAAACTAAGCAATCACATACTAAGCCTCTCTCAGCTATTGTTTCACTCCTCTAAATTCTGATTCTTTCTCTCATGCTTTGGTTTGGCCTTCATCCATCTCTTGAGCTACAACCTCAACATATTATGTTTTCATTGTAGGTGTAGGAATTATTCTAGCTATTGACCTTGTGGTTAGCCTTCTTAGTGTCTGAGTCTCTTTTGGTTCATTGGTAAACAATCACCTCCCACCATTTTTTGAAACTAGTTGTCTTGGAGGATAGACTTCAACTTCCTTTCCTTTTCATTTCTCTATAGCACTTTCTCCCTTTTGACCTGAGCATCTAGGAGACAATCTTTCAGCAAAGAATGGGGTATCTCTTTTGGGGTTGAATGGAATATTAGATGAGGAAAAGAAAGAATCCCAATCCATGTTTACCTTTCTAAGTTCCTCAACAACTAGTAGCTTCACTAAGGAAAAGTGGAACAAGCTACTCTTAAGTTGGTTAGCACTGGCTCAGACTTTGTCTACCATATTTCCTAAGCTTCTATACAGGAAAAAAGGTAATTTGAGAGGGTTTTTTCTTATGAAGTGCATGAGGAGTCTCACATGGTACTGGTATACCCTATCAAACCTACCCTCACAAGTAAAATATCTTTGTGTGACCCTCAACAACTTCTCATAGGGATATAACATATATTGGATATGAGATTAGGAGCAAGAAAAATAGCACTACGATTTGTGTAGCAAGGAGCAAAAGACAAAATTTGTGTAGCGCGACAGTCTGCACAACATTTTCATAGCATGAAGCAAGGTTTGTGTAGTAGGGGATTTTGGAGATTGCTCGAGAGGGAAGAAACTAGTTTGCAGGTCTAGAATGTGTGTAGAGGGATGAAATATGATGGAGAAGGATGTATGATTTGATGTGGAGAGGGTTTGAGAGGGAATAATACTCATTTGAAGTGAAAATACCCTTTATATAATTTAAGTGACTTGCATAGGGTGCCCAACTTTTGATCCTTCCAAAGTATAGATGACATAAATAACCATCAAGAAATTTCACTAACTTCATTACATGTGATCATGCTCATTAACATGCTTTCACAAGACCTCCCTCCTAAACTTATGACTTTAAATATGACATATTTTTTCCCTTATATGAATTCATTTTGGACTTCAAAACAAGGATCCTTACAAAATATTTCATGATGAAAAACAACCCATGGAACTTCTAATGAATTCTTCACCTTCATAATATCTAATGATATACACAAAACATTGACTCATACTTGTGATTTAACTCTTATTTTAGATGCACCTTACCCTATATTTTAACAATGACCTAAGGCTTATTGACCCATCCCATGAATCCATTTATACACAAACTGTGACTCAATTTAGGAATGCCTTGGTATTACTAAGACTATAGCATGACATTGAAAAATTTAGACAAAATCTAATTCTTATCCTAAAAATATTGATTCTATCACCTCTC
>ML778808.1:39394-87949 GCA_009831015.1 Picea engelmannii | reverse complement strand
ACCCCTCCTCTCTCTTCCTCCCTTAATTTCTCCCAAGCCTAGACTAACCTAGTCTAACCTAAACCAAAACTAAAGTACACTAGCCAAACCTTATCCTAAACTAGTCTGTTTTAACCTAATCTAACCTGGCTCAACCTTCAACCTATCCTAGCCTAGTTGAACTTGTCCTAGCCTACCTTAGCCTATCTTAACTTATCCTACCTTGAGATAGCCTAGTCTATCGAACCCTAATATATCCTAGCCTAACCTAATCTTAGTCCAACCGAACCTATCCTACCTTAAACTAACCTTTCCTAGCCTACCATAGCTTAAACTAACCTAACGTATCCTAGCTCAGCTTGGCCTAACCTATCCTACCTTTTCCTACCCTAACTTAGCCTAATATAACCTACCCTGCAATAACGTGCTAGCCTATTCCAACCTAACCTAGCTCATCTGAGCTTAACCTAGTGTATCCTAATCTACCCTAACCTACATAGACTAATCTAGCCTAACCTAGATAGACTAGGTTATCCTATCCTAGCCTAACCTTAAGTCTAAATCCTAAATAATAAGCCTAAACCTAAGCCTAAGCCTCACATAATACTTCCTTGTATAAAATGAAAATAATTCTTTGAACAAACTTTTAATATAACAATATACAACTTACTCAAATCTATTTTTTAATATGGAATACACAATCATGGATCCATTATATTAGTTAAAGTAAAATTTACATAATTTTAATGGAAAATACAAAGCAATACAAATAAATTAGCAAAAAGACAACAAACATATACAAATTTACATCACACTTAAAAAAAGATAAAAACCACATGTAGAATAACTAACATAAATAATGAATTTATCAAAAATTAAAAAATATAATTTTATCCACAATGAAAAAAAAAACAAATAATAAATATTTTAACTTAAAACACAACTCAATAAAATATTCAATATACACAAGGAACTATATACAAATTTGCTATTTACATAATTAATTAAAAGGAAAATAAATTTTAAATACAAACAAATATTTCAATAAAATTATAATATAAAAACCATATAATTTATTATCATAAATATTTAGAAATTAAAATATAAAAAAAATACAATATATTTCAAAATTAAAATCCTGAATCTTTTATTTTTATTTAAAAAGAAAAGGATAAAAATAATTCATAACTTTAATTAATTTATTTATTTTATTTTCTTAAAAAAAAATCAGATATTTATAGAATATGTAAAAACTAAAAAATCTTATTTTTCCAAATTTAACAAATAATCTTTATAAATAAAAAAACAAATAAATATAAAATCCATATTATATCTATAATTTTTTTATATAAAATTTAGAAATAAAACATTTAACATAATTCAATACTCAAATCGTGAATCCTAAATCCTGTTTTAGGAAAACTCTGATTATTCTATTCTTAATAAAAAAAGAATAGTCAAAGTATATATAACGTCAACAAGCAAGCAAAACATAAAATCTATTTAAAAACTAAAATGAAAGGTTGAAGTGCTTTAAATTTAAATTAAAATTTGAACTGTTTTTTTTTAACTCCAATAACCATTGAAATTATAAAAAAACAATTAATACAATATATTTGAAAATTAAAAATTTTAATTTTTTATTTCTTTTATTTTTATTTAAAAAATAAATAAAAACAATTCATATATTTCTACATTATAATATGTAAAAATGAAAAAATCTTTACATATACACAGACACACAGTCCATATAATAAAAACAATTCAATAAACTCACACATAGTCCATATAATATAGCTTAATACAATATATTTGAAAATTAAAAATTTTAATTTTTTATTTTTTTATTTTTATTTAAAAAATAAATAAAAACAATTCATATATTTCTACAATATATATAATATGTAAAAATGAAAAAATCTTTACATATAAACAGACACACAGTCCATATAATAAAAACAATTCAATAAACCCTCACATAGTCCATATAATATAGCTTGCATAGAGGGGAGACGCATTTCATATCGAATATATATCATGGAAGTTCAGAAGTTATAAAAATCAAAGTTCAGAGGCTATTGATAAGATTGAATATTGTAAGGTTTCAATTTTTAAAGTTCATGGGATTTAAAAGAAATTTTTGTATGCATGCAGGTATGAGGTTTCAACCTTTAATGTTCTGGGCATTTAAAAGTGAGATAATATTCATGAAAATCAATTCAATGAGATATTGTGAAAAGTAAGGTTGACGATCTCTACTTTTCTAAAAATAAGTTAAGCCACTGCAAAAAAAATTCTGTACTCACTGAATGGACAGAAATGTTAATATCTTTTCTCTATGACATTTAAATCCACTCTTTTTCCTTTCAGGGGCCTGTTAAACTTAATCGTGATACAGTTAGTCATTCAAAATTCACCAGGGGTAAAGCTATTTATTACAGTATGATATTTGTAATAATGGACAGCTTTATAATTTGTAATCTAGTGAAACAAAGAATATAGTGAAATAAAATCCAGTGAAACAAAGAGTATAGTGAAATAAAAAGTATTGATATAGGGAAAAAATACACATAAATTTTTAAAATTTGTAATTTTTAAAATTTAGTTAGGAGTTGTTTATTTGTTTTACATTTTTGTTTTTTAATTGTAATTAGGTGATACAAATTTATAAGAAATGATAATTTTTTTTTTCTTAAATTATATTTATGAAAATTTAAAAATATTTAAAACATTTAAATTATACAGAATTAACTATTCAAATCTGTAGATTCAACAACTCAAATTAAAATTTATAGATTCAACAATTTTTAAAAAAATATACAAAAAATATAAAAAAAAAACACACAATTAAAAAAAAATACAGAGATTTCTGTTGTACTTATGTATTTACTGTTTGAAATTGAATTTATTTACTAAATTGCAAATAATGTAATGTTCACAGAATTAGGATTGTGAATGCAGTGAACTGTCCGTCTCGCCAGCCCCGTTTTTCTTAACGCTTAGTGGGTGGAGCTAGAGGAGGCTGCTGTAAAAAATAAAGCAAAAATACAAGGGATGTGGTTCAGTTAACTAATCAAATAATGCATGTGGAGTTAGACTAATAAAATAACCCTAAATTCCGTCAGCAGAGATGGGGTGAAGCTGTTCAAGAAGCAGATTAAACTAACTACAGTCAGCAGAGATGGGCCTGTTAGGCTGTTCAAGGAGCAGATTAAACTAACTACCAAGAAATCAATGAAAAGTTAGTTACATTAAAAAAAAAATATAAGTAGAGTAAGGGCTATAAAGAAGGATTAAGCTTAAACTAATCAGAAAGATAATATAAGAGATTAAATTACTAAAGAGACTAGTTAACTTACTGAAAAGGTCGATTAAACCACTTTTTAACGAAATATTACATGTATCTGGCCAGAGCAATGGCATCAAGGTTAACCTATTGAGAGTGCAGGAAAGAGAAATGAGAGCCATACATACCTTTAGCTCGAATTCTT
Organism: Picea engelmannii; assembly: GCA_009831015.1. Taxonomy (NCBI): domain Eukaryota; kingdom Viridiplantae; phylum Streptophyta; class Pinopsida; order Pinales; family Pinaceae; genus Picea; species Picea engelmannii. The sequence goes on along the minus strand of ML778808.1, from coordinate 84,479 downwards.
TTTGCAAGAGGGTTTAGAAGAGATTGAATTCTATTGAAGGCACGTCTTTTGCTGCTAAGCTCTTGCAGCTAATGACTATTTCTATTTGCATGCAGATAGAACAGAGCTGACCCTGAAATATTTGCAATCAAAATGACAAATCGAAAGGAAGGCTCTACATGAGATGGAATAAGCAGGAAAAGATTAAGATTCTTGAATGAATTTACAAAACAATCTATGCAGAAGCAAATAATAATGATAAAATATACCATTGAGACGTCAGTGATCATTCAGAAGCTCCAGCGAATAATGCAGGTGCCTCCAATTTAGTTCAGCCTCTTCCTCTACCCCACACACACGATAAGAAAACCAACCACATAGGCATACCAGAGAGATCATTGGCATCAGAGGAAGATATTGAAGGACCGTGCGTTAGAGCTTATCATGCTTTTTCACTTTTGAATTTTACAAATTCCCAAAAGTTCAGTTTATCATGCCTTTTCATTTTTTATTTTCACAAATTCCCAAACGTTTGTGTTTTAAGCATGTTTCGTTAGAGGTTGTTATCATGCTTTTTCAGTTTCAATTTCAAATATACAGATAGTTTCCCTCCGTTTAGAGCTTATCATGCTTTTTGACTTTTGATTTTCACAAATTTCCAAATTTCAAAAATTTAATTCAACCTCTTCTTCTATCCCACAGACATGACTCAAACTCTACCCCACACACACGATAAGAAAACCAACCACACAGGCATACCAGAGAGATCATCGACATCGGAGGAGGACGAAAATATTGAAGGACCGTCCGTTAGAGCTTATGTTGCTTTTTCACTTTTAAATTTTACAAATTCCCAAACCTTCAGTTTATCATGCTTTTTCACTTTTTATTTTCACAAATTCCCAAACGTTTGTGTTTGAAGCGTGTTTCGTTAGAGGTTGTTATCATACTTTTTCAGTTTCGATTTCAAATAAATAGATAGTTTCCCTCGGTCCATTAGAGTTTATCATGCTTTTTGACTTTTGATTTTCACACATTTCCAAACCTTCAGTTTATCCATGCATCACATTTCCAAACCTTCACTTTATCCATGCATTGGATGGTTCGTTAGAGATTGTTATCGTGCATTTTTCAATTTCGATTTCAAATATTACACATAGATAGTTTTCCTCTTTTGACTCCCTCTCTCTATTTCAAATATTACACATAAATAGTTTCCCTCTTTTTATTCCCTCTCTATAACCATGATGTATGAGTAATAGATTAAACAAAATTACCCTCTCTTCAACTCACCACTATTAACATATGAAACAACAATTTTTCAAACGTTTCGTGTATGCATGCATTGGAAGTGTTTTGTCGGTTTTGATTTCTAATTAAACATAATTTTTTATTTTTCTACTTAAATATAGTTTTTTTATTTTATTTTATGTTTTTTTTTTCTAAATAAAAATATGATATAGTATCATTTCTTTCTATAATTTTGACTTTGATTATATGGAATTGGATAATGTAGGGATCCTAGGTATTATTAGGAGAATTTTTTTTCACAAATTTACGATTGGTATTGATTTATGTTCAATATCTACTTACATATTTATTGATTTGTATTTGTTTTTTCTTGAAGTTGTAGTGATTTAGATCTTCATGTTGGCATTGTTAACAAAATATTATTACATTAATGACATCTAGGGTTTGGTTTATAGATGAGGGTGAACTATTAATGTGATACTTGAGTCACTCTCCCTTAGTCTAGGTTTAGGTCTTCTATATTACACAGTTTTAAAATTGTGAACTTTTAACTTCTACTCCAACAAGGATTGGATCCCTGTAGATTTTCTCACATATCAACAATTATTTAAAATATATATATTGTCTTTTCTTCAAGAGATTTATGGTATAATATCTTGACCAATATGAAAGCAATGAAATAAGTATTTAAAGATTTTTCTTAAACTATAAAGCAGTTTTCTAAATTCTTTGTTATGAGAGTGTCACTTATTTTCTGTAGAATATTAAGATTATCAATTAGAAGTGTGTAATATTCAAAGCATTGACTTTTTTTCATGTAGTTGCATATTTAGAAATTCTATGGCCATACTAATGCTCTCAAATGATTATTTAATGTGTCATGACACTAAACATTTTGTTATGGAATCACCACGGCTAGGGTAGATCATGTGAGCTCATTCATAGTTCCCCTAAATAAGAAAATCAATTAACACGTCCAATATGTGCATATTTTAGAATTTAATAAACCTCAATAACAATTCCAATTTGTGTTTGTGTCCTACTTTTAATAATACTATTGCCAAAAAGGGACTATATAATTCTTCTTTCATTATTCACTATAGGATGCAACATGGCCACACCCCCTTTAGATTTCTTTGGAATTATTAAAATGAGAAATAGGGAACCTAAGGTAAATCTTGTCACTCATTTTGATTCTTAATATTTCCTCAAGTAATTTTCTATAGGAAAGTAGTGGAGATGGGACCATCGTTTTTGGGCCATGAAATGATTATTTATTTAGCATCCTCAATATGATTTTGATCCTAAATGATGAGTTTTAATATTTGGATTTAGGTTCATCTTCGAAATATTCTCCATGTTATATGATTCAGTGCTATTTTAACATATAGGGAATAATATTGTTTGTTGGGTCTAGACCTGGTAGTTATGAAAAGGAGTCTTATCCTCCCCACATAGGTTTAATTCCAACAATTGGCATATTGAAGTTTTAATGAGTATATTGTTGTAACATCGTTGAGCCTTATGTTGACAAAGCCTGGATATTTTATAGAAGAAATTTGTGAATTTGTTTTAGAGAATTTTGTGGGATATGGATTTCTTAGAATCACAACTCTTGTATTGTTAGATATATGCCCTCTGTTTCTAAAACTTTCGTCCCTTTTATGCCCTTTCCTTCAAAATTCATTTTTTCTTTGTAGCACACTCAAATTTTGAATTCTCTGAGGAATTTTAAAGATTGTTACAAAGAGAATACTAGGATTGTGTTGAATCTATGACTTGTTGATGATACTGAAAGAAAAATATATATTTCGATTGTTTATAAATAAACAATAATTCAATCATCTTCGATAAAGGAAAAGAAACAAAGTGATTAGCTAGTGATTTCCACATTACTAATGAGAAAAAACTAAATATAGGTGATTCCACTTCAATGCTTACTCTAGAGAAACTTGATTGGAAGTTAATTCACAATGTCAGTAAAAATGCTTTTGATAAAAAAACAATTCCTTTGAGGTTGCATTAAGGAGAAGATTATGAATTGATGCTTCAAATTAGATTCACTCACGTAAAAACAATGTTTACAAATTATGATTAAGGAGGGATAGTTGAGTTGATTGATAGGTTTTAGTTCTAATGTGGAGTTTAAATTTTGAGTTAGATCCTAGGAGGACGAAAATATTGAAGTACCGTCTGTTAGAGCTTATCATGCTTTTTGACTTTTGAATTTTACAAATTCCCAAAAGGTCAGTTTACCATGCCTTTTCACTTTTTATTTTCACAAATTCCCAAACATTTGTGTTTGAAGCATGTTTCGTTAGAGGTTGTTATCATGCTTTTTCAGTTTCAATTTCAAATATATAGATAGTTTCCCTCCGGTCGTTAGAGCTTATCATGATTTTTGACTTTTGATTTTCACAAATTTCACAAATTTAATTCAGCCTCTTCCTCTATCCCATAGACATGACTCAGACTCTACCACACACACATGATAAGAAAACCAACCACAAAGGCATACCAGAGAGATCATCGACATCGAAGGAGGACGAAAATATTGAAGGACCGTCCGTTAGAGATTATCATGTTTTTTCACTTTTGAATTTTACAAAATCCCAAACGTTTAGTTTATCATGCTTTTTCACTTTTTACTTTCACAAATTCCCAAACGTTTGTGTTTGAAGCATGTTTCATTAGAGGTTGTTATCATGCTTTTTTAGTTTCAATTTCAAATATATAGATAGTTTCCCTCCGTCCGTTAGAGGTTGTTATCGTGCATTTTTCAGTTTCGATTTCAAATATTACACATACATAGTTTTCCTCTTTTGACTCTCTCTATTTCAAATATTACATATAAATAGTTTCCCTCTTTTGATTCCCTCTCTCTATAACCATATATGAGTAATAGATTAGATTAGAGAAAATTATCCTCTCTCTTCAAATCACCACTGTTAACATATGAAACAAAAAATTCTCAAAGGTTTCATGTGTGCATGCATTTGAAGTGTTTTGTCGGTTTTGATTTTGAATTAAACATAATTTTTTATTTTTCTAATTAAATATAGTTTTTTTTTTTTTATGTTTTTTTTTTCTAAATAGAGATATGATATAGCACCATTTCTTTCTATAATTTTGACTTTGAGTATACGGAATTGGATAATATAGGGATTTTAGGTATTACTAGGAGATTTTTTTTTCACATATTTAACATTGGTATTGATTTATGTTCAATTTCTACTTACATATTTAGCGATTTGTATTTGTTTTTTTTTGAAGTTGTAGTGATTTAGATCTTCATGTTGGCATTATTGACAAAATACTATTACATTAATGACATCTAGATTTTACATCTAGGGTTTGGTTTATAGATCAGGATGAACTATTAATGTGATACTTGAGTCACTCTCCCTTAGTCTAGGTTTAGGTCTTCCATATTACACAGTTTTAAAATTGTGAACTTTTAACTTCTACTCCAACAAGGATTGGATCCCTGTAGATTTTCTCACATATCAACAATTATTTAAAATATGTCTATTGTCTTTGCTTCGAGAGATTTATGGTATAATATCTTGACCAATATGAAAGCAATGAAATAAATATTTAAAGATTTTTTTTAAGCTATAAAGCAGTATTCTAAATTCTTTGTTATGAGAGTGTTGTTTATTTTCTGTAGAATATCAAGATTGCCAATTAGAAGTGTGCAATATTCGAAGCATTGATTGTTTTTCATGTAGTTGCATATTTAGAAATTCTATGGACATACTAATGCTCTCAAATGATTATTTAATGTGTCATGACACTACACATTTTGTTATGGAATCACCACGGCTAGGGTAGATCATGTGAGCTCATTCTTAGTTCCCCTAAATAAGAAAATCGATTAACATGTCCAATATGTGCATATTTTAGAATTTAATAAACCCCAATAACAATTCCAATTTGTGTTTGTGTCCTACTTTTAATAATACTATTGCCAAAAGGGACTATATAATTTTTATTTCGCTATTCACTATAGAACACAACATAACCACACCTCCTTTAGATTTCCTTGGAATTATTGAAATGGGAAATAGGTAACCTAAGGTAAATCTTGTCACTCATTTTGATTCCTAATATTTCCTCAAATAATTTTCTATAGGAAGGTAGTGGAGATGGGACCATCGTTTTTGGGCCATGAAATGATTATTTATTTAGCATCTTCAATATGATTTTTATCCTAAATGATGGTGTTTTAAATTTGGATTTAGGTTCATCTTCGAAATATTCCCCTTTTTATATGATTCAAAGGTGTTTTAACATATAGGGAATGATATTGTTTGTTGGGTCTAGACCTGGTAGTTATGAAAAGGAGTGTTATCCTCCCCACCTAGGTTTAATTCCAACAATTGACATATTGAAGTTTTAATGAGTATATTGTTGTAACGTTTTTTAGCCTTATGTTAACAAAGCCTGGATATTTTATAGAAGAAATTTTTGAAATTGTTTTGGAGAATTTTTTGGGATATGGATTTCTTAGAATCACAACTCTTGTATTGTTAGAGATATGCCCTCTATTTCTAAAACTTTCATCCCTTTTATGCCCTTTCCTTCAAAATTCAGTTTTTCTTTGTAGCACACTCAAATTTTGAATTTTCTGAGGAATTTTAAAGATCATTACAAAGAGAATACTAGAATTGTATTGAGTCTATGACTTGTTGATGATACCCAAAGAAAAAAAAATATTTTGGTTGTTTATAAATAAACAATAATTCAATCTTCTTCGATAAAGGAAAAGAAACAAAGTGATTATCTAGTGATTTCCACATTACTAATGGGAAAAAAATAAATATTGGAGATTCCACTTCAATGCTTACTCTAGAGTCACTTGATTGGAAGTTAATACACAATGTCAGTAAAAATGCTTTTGATAATAAAAAAATTCCTTTGAGGTCGCATTAAGGAGAAGATTATGAATTGATGCTTCAAATCATATTCACTCATGTAAAAACAATGTTTACAAATTGTGATTAAGTAGGGATAGTTGAATTTGATTGATAGGGTCTAGTTCTAATGTGGAGTTTAAATTTTGAGTTAGATCCTAGAAAGGTGGTCTAACCTTTTGGAAAACGGAAAAATAGATCAATTTTTTAATAAAGGCAGGGTTCAGTTTTTAGTGAAAAGATTCAAGTATCATAATTGGTTGGACCTGCTCATATGACTATAAATCCCTCTACCTAGTGAATATATATTGATGACAGTTGTGTTTTCTTGCTCAAGTCTTTATTTTTTTTAATCTTATCTTGGATGCAAATTGTGATGTGTGCAATGTACATTTCCTTCTTCTTTCAACTATTGTTCTAATTCATATTTTTGTTGTTATGCAACCTATTAAAAAACTATTGTTGTAGTAAAAAGGTCAATTATTTGGAAACTTTTTGGATGATGTATATCCAAATATTTGTCTAGGTCTTAAAATATCATTTTAAGTATTAATTCTCACACATCAGGTAATTCATTGCATTGATTGTTATTGTTTCCTTTCTTTATCTTTCCATATCCATAATTTTTCATCAATGTTCATACCATTAGCTAAGAATAAACTACATTCATATTGTTTGGCTAGTCCAACAATATTGTCACCTTAGAAAACCTATCATTTAGCTGACCAACAAAACCAACTTATCAAAAAAAAAACATCCATTCCAAATTTGAGGTGGCCTATTTATGCCCTTTAGCAGTGAGGTGCAAACTTTAGGACCAACATATTTTGTTGTCATTGCCGAGGAATGGAATAACGAAGCAATATTTCCTTGGGAGAATGACGACAATCATATTTGGTTTTCGATGGTGAACAAAATCTAGACACACACAGTGACTGCAATCTTTCACCTAGTGACTCCACAATCGAAAGACTCCACTGCAAGATGAGCCCAACCGACATAAAATGAAAGGTGGAAGGAAAAGACCAGGTACCAAGCCATTATTTTGTTTAAATAGATCATATTTTTCTTCATCAGTTCAATCGTGCCTTTTTCTTTACGTGTGAAAATAATTTTCCTATGCTTTGTTTACTTAGATGATTATAATCCAACAACAGTAAATTCATCCTTGAGAAGAGAAGATATTCCCTCTTGCGTTATTGATCTTAATCTCATTCTTTCATTTGAACTCACTAGCCAGGTCCATATCTCAATTCCTCCTAAAGTTGACCCATCTTGTAAATATGTGAATAAAAAAGACGATTTACTACCTCCTCAAGTCATTATTCCTCCATTTTGTGGCCAACTCACTTATGTTCAATCCAATATCAGAGAAGGATATAAACCTATAAAATTGACTTTGGTCCTCCATGGCTACCCTCCCAATTTTTTAGATTACCTTCCTAGGTTCAATGGAGAAGATCATGTGATAGTTGAACAACACATGGTTTCTTTTGAACGATTCCTTGATATTTTACAAACCATCCATGAGGATGTTTTCATGAAATAATTTTATCAATCCTTGTATGGAGAACCTATGATATGGCTTAGAAACTTAAAGGTTGATTCAATAGAATCGTGGACTGATTTTCATCTTGCATTTTTGAAATATTGGGTGAAAACAAATCTTTTGATCAATACTTGAATGAATTAAATGCTTTAAAGAGGAAGGAGGACAAAGTTCTTACCACGTTCAACATGAGGTTTCATAGTTTTTATTACAATATCCCTAATGATATTCATACTTCTGAAACTGTTGCCATGTTGTATTATATAAAATCTCAACACCCTGATATTTTTTGTATCTTAGATAAAGGATATCTTCATCACTAGGTGAGTTATTTGTTGATGTTAGAGAGATTGAGGAGAATTTTTGGGCATGTGACAGACTTTGAGATCATGATGCAGTAGCATCGCCTTCAAAGCCAACAACACACGCGTGGAGGAAAATGAATGACATCTTAGCAATGACAGAGTTTCAAATCAAAAATTTAACTCAGAATTTAATAGGTTGTTGAGATACTTTTGTAGACAACATTTTAAAATGTAACTTGTTTGTAAAGTCTTGAAGGACTGTAATAAATTGCTTATATGGAGTGTTGACTCTATCTGGAAATAAATAGTAGTTATTGTAATAGGACAGAGCAGATAATAGCTTTTAATTTGAAATGATAGATTTCAGAACATGAAAAGAGATCTCGTGGAGTGGTCCTTAGATAGTTTTTCAGTATTGTATTGTAACATATGCAACAAATAGATAGAATAGAGAGATTAGTAGAGCAGTGTAGAGTAGAAAAAACATTATGTATTTTTTTTTTCATGAATGAATAGAACAAACAGAAATTGTCCCCAATCCTTGGACCGTGTTCATTTCATGTGTGATTGAATTAATGTTATTATGTGTGTATGAGTTGTTCCAATTCATTCATGTATTATTGTTCGAGAGATTAACTATATGAGTTCATGATGAATTTGGTTGAGTTTCAATCATGTCTCTTCTAATACTTGTATGCACGGTGTGCATCTCGAATGCAAGGAGTGCATTGAATGAGTCTTTGATTGACTTAGAGAAGTTGAGAGAGAATCAAAGAAAATTAGACTAGGTGCAAGGTGTTCATAGCGTCAAGAAGCCAACCAGCTTCGAAGGACCAATGCAGAATAATGTCAGGTGGGCGAGAAGCATTTTCTTTTCAAGAAAATCCTTCAAACTTAGTTTTTTCAAATATTCAAAATGTGAGGTGTGTGTGGGAGATCGAAATACTTTTAAGGATAGAAGCTCAGAAGGGATAACACTTTTCATGAGTGTTGACAAAATCCCATAGGTGGATTCATCGGGAGAACAAAGGTCAGGAACCTTTGAAAATAGATAAATCTTCCAGGCAGAGAGATATCAGGAGCTCAGAAGGAGTGACAGTAACTGTCTAATTGGTTATGGAGAAGAACCTAGCCCATTAGATCTATGTCTAGGTAGAGGATGAATGAGCACAGGGAAATTAGATCTCATCCATCAGGTCTGAACGCATGGACTGACATATGTTGGATCCAAAGGAATGCGCATGAGTTTTAACTCTTTGGAGTTTCATAGAAGAGAAGGTTTTGCAAAGTTGCAAAATCCTGACATCATCAGAACCTTCAGTCGGAAGGGACGCATGACGAATGATCAACATTTTGATAACTCGCGACTCAAATAAGTCAAAGGATAAATTCGTCAAGCTCGCGAAATGTGAAATCATGAGAATATTATAGTCACTAATTGAGGAGAGATTTGGACCATCAGATTCGGAGGAGCATGGGCCATCAGATATCGCGAGCTCATAAAGAGTCAAGTTTGAGACTTAAAACTTCCAAAGCACGAAGAGCCAAAGAGCTGTGAGTTGTTGATCTAGGAGGAGACACTTTTCAACAGATCTCATACTCTGAGGAAAAGACAAAGTGGATTTCCAGTTTGAGAATTGAGGTCATCAGAGTGCGAAGACCCGATTTCCCAGACTAATATCTAGACCATTGGATTTGGAGTAGATGTGGTTCAAATCTGTTAACTCTGGGTAAAATCCTGAAGTAACCCTCAATCATTGGATCAGGAATGAAATTTGTCAGTGGATCTTACACTCCAGGTGAAATTCATTGAGAAAGAGGGGTTTGAGATTTGAAATCTTAGAAGTCTGGAGCCCCCGAAGGAATCTCGACCATCGATTGAGAAGGATCTGTTGGAACGTTGATCTAGGTTGAAAGGTAAAACACCCAAGTAAAGGTAGGGTCATTGGTTAGAAGGAGATGTGTCTAAAGGTCACTAAATCTGGAAGAGTGAGGTATGGAAGGAAGTTGAGTTTGAGATTTCAAACTCCCGAAGTTTAGAACTACGAAGAGAACCTTGATCGTTGATTCAGGGAGAGTTGATCTGTTTCGTAGATAAGAAGGGTGCAGATCTGAACATCGATTTGGATGTTATCGTCAAGATCATGAGATCGGAAATATCATGTCATTGTGGGGATAGAAGTTGTGAGGGGGTTAATGAATCGAAGGTCGGCCGCAATTTGAACCATGGTTTCACCAAGGGGACGCGTGGAGGTCATAGGAGCATTTCGGCCCAAAAGTGGTTTAACTCCAGACCACTTATGACCACAGCCACAATCACGTGGTCATAGCCCGAGGTCATATTAGGTGAGGGATTATTCGGAAGGGAGCTAACGTCGACATTTAGAGTACTCTCACAAAGTGAAAGGGGAAGGTTGCAGGTTGTTGTTAGACCTACACTAGTAATATGAGGGGGGTTGTGTTTTAGATACAGAGGGGGACCTTTAAGGTTCTAGAGAGTCTTTTGACTTGAGAATCAGAGATCCAAGACCGGGAGGTCACGCATCCCTGTGAGGGAGTAGGGGGGTTGCATCAGATCAGGATCAAGAAGAAGAATATGAACATCATCGATTAGGTTTGGGTTTACATTATTTTTAGTATTGTGATCCATTATTTTCATATTTTAATTTTCCTCCAAATCTTAAAACTACTGAGTGATATATTTCTACTATAAAATATTTAGGGAATTTATATCATCAAGATGATTCTCCATGTTCAATTTTTCTATTTATGCACAGAAGGATGATTATACTTTAAATTTTCTTGGAGATTTTAAAGAAGTTGATTTTGCAAAAGGTAATGATAAATTAGTGGAAGAAGAAGCTGCTATTCCAAAACAACTTACTTCTCATATAACTGATCAGAAATCTTTTTTTTATTATGATTATAAAATTGATGAGTGTCAACATTTTCTAGGACATCTTACTGATCCTAATTGTTATGATGTATTTAGTATTTATGAAATGTCTTTAGTTGAAAAAGAGTATAAAAGTGTTGTTAAGGTTGTATATTTAACATAGAAACAAATTGACCAATAGTTTCATGAGGACATCAGATCCATTTTCCATGAAGAATCATATACCACTTATGGTATTTGTGGCTCCAAATTACAAGCTGGTTTCGAGAAGCAAAGTTTTCTATCAGCATGGATTAGAAATAATAGAAAAAAATTAGTATATGACTGTTATAATGTGGAACTTGAAAGGGGCATTAAAACTTTTTATCAAGAGAATATTTCAATTCAAGACTTGCAGAGCCATGGATATAGTTTGCAACCTTTTCCTCTTTCACTTTTATATTTGCAGAAGAAAGATGTTTGCATAAAAAATGAATCAGTGAAAGCTGAGAATATTCCAAGATAGATCATCTATTTTCCATAGAAATAAAAGGTAGTGGTTTGATAATTTTATGATCAAACAATTGATTGCATGGATTTAGTTTTTTCAAAGCTACCAAATGTTGCAAATTTCACATTGACATCCATTTGCAGTTATGCGTATAGATTGAATATGAAATTTGGGTTGCACCTGTTTTGTTCTTTCCATGTTTTCATACACTAAGGTATGTCAATCAACAAATTTCTTCAATGGTTACTATGGAAATATGCTTATACCTGAGTAGAAAGTTCCAACAAATTAGAATAGGAGAATAAGCTTGCTTTTCTGAGAATTTAGTTCACAGTAGTTTTTTGTGAATAAAAGACTCCATAAACCATTAAAGGACTCGGGGTATAGATGTAGATCTAATTTTCAATTGAAATAAGACATGCAAAAGGGTTGGTAAATAGAGTGAAAGCAGTTTCTGACAAGGGGATAGAAATTAAGAAGGTACCTAGTCTATTGTTCTTAGCACCTCACAGGGAAGTGTTATTCCTGGTTGGAGCCAATGTTGCAAGTTAGGTCTACACCTATAATATTTCCCTCCTTTATCCTATAGATTTGTAACATATGATTTTTTTCTCAGTCTCTTCTCCATGGTTTAATGAGTGCTTGAATTTTTCTTACCCTTCTATTGACTTTGCACCATTTTATTTCTTTCTTGGAAGGTTATTGCATATTATGATTTGGGTTAATAACATAAGTCATATTGATTTATCTTTATTGATATTAAAGTAGGTTGACTGAGCCCTTTTAGTGCAGAAAAACACTGATTGCAAGAACATGCATGTTCTTGCAAACAATTGTAAAGCACATTGTTTTAATTAATTAAACATTTATAAATATTTTAAATATTTGAAAATGCTATGTTGGATCTGACATGCATATGCATTCTCATGTGCACTCAATTTCATGAAAATTTTCCTCTGGATTCATCATTACACAGATCATGTTAATATTTTCCAAGTTGCACCTTCAATTCTCCAAAGCTTTACGTGGAATTAAAATTACACGTGGTAAATTACATCAAAATAAATTCACATTCAAATCGTTGCTTGCAACAAAGGTGGTCAATAGAATAGAGCCACAGGGGCTTGAGCTATTCAAAGCTTTCATAGAAATCATAGATATATCTGTCAAGACAGAATACCATACAGATTCAGGTTTACAACAAAATGCAGGGGACCTTGGCCTAGATCCCGAGAAAGACTCTGATGGAATTTCCCCAAATACATGGTTACCCTCCTAGAAACTTTTAGATGAAACCAAACTTGATATCAAGGCCTATTAAGGGTTAATATATTATTATATTTCTTTGCATTTCAATAGACAACAATAGCATAACATAGGATCATTAAGAAATACACAATCAGAAGAGACACATCATTTATCCTGGGAAACCCTCAAGGGGAAGAAAAACCAACAAAAACTTCCTTATTATAGATAGCCAATACAATGCCAAGAGCTAACTCAAACAAAATACATAAATTCCTCTCCCAAGAATGCACCTCTCTCTATCTCTCTCTCTTCTCCAACTACAACTCTGAAACTTGTCTCTCGATGAACAAGTGAGTGTGTATCTAAGTGAGGTGCTAGCCTCCTTATTTATACAATTATGACATATTTGGAAGTCTCTCTTCACTGGCAAGGCCGACTTCTCAATCTAGGTGGTTATAACCACCTTTAATATATTCTAGGGACTCTTTAATATATTATGGGGCTGACTTCTTATTATTCCTATTACAATTATATTTTGACCAGTCTGCAAAAGGGGATTTGGTCCTTTATAATAATCAACATGATCAATCCACAATGGGGATTAATCTAATGAATAATTCCATAATAATAATTAGAATACACTTTGCAGTTACATTATTTCAACACTCCCCCTTAACAAGAAGGGTATTGTTCAATAGCATCAGGCGAGACAGAGGATTGCATCATCAACAACATTAGGATGACAACATCATCAATATCATCTTGGAACACTGACTAGCATATCTAGAAATCATCGGAATTTTTATCATTAGAAACATCATTATTCTCAAAGGAATGAAATCATCATCTTCATCAATATGGATTAGTATAAAACTAATACATCATCATCACAACACAAGGTTGGTCACATCATCACAGTAATGGACTGGCTTTACATGAAAGCTATCAAGATGGAAGCACAATACTTGTCTTGCTTTACGTCACAACAATAAAGATGCAAGAAAGATAATGGATTGGCTTTATGTCACATTTATCAAGATGGAAGCACAATACTCAGCTTTCTTTATGTCACAACAATAAAGATGGAATCAAGATAATGGACTGGTTTTACATCACAGCTATCAAGCTAGAAGCACAATACTCATCTTGCTTTACGTCACAACAATAAAGATTTTAGAAAGATAATGGACTGGGTTTATGCCATAGCAATCGAGATGGAAGAACAGAACTTGTCTTACTTTACGTCACAACAATAAAGCTGGAAGAAAGATACTCATCTTTACTTACATCAGAACAATAAGGTTGGAAGCAAGATACTCGTCTTGATTTACGTCACAACAATAAAGCTGGAGGAAAGATACTAGACTGGATTTACATCATAGCTATTAAGATGGAAGCAGAGTACTTTTCACATCTCATCTCAACAACTAGACTAGATTTATGTCACAGCGGTTAGGCTAGAAGAATAGTACTAGGCACATCACAACAACTAGACTTGATTTACATCACAGTAGTTAACATGGAATCATAGTACTAGGTATATCTCATCACAACACTACTCCCCCTTTCAAGGAAGGTCCTTTCGGACTATATCAATATTATATAGAAAGTCCTCAAACTTTACATGAGATAGAGGCTTGGTGAACACATCAACAACATGCTCATCTGTGCTAACGTACTAGAGCTTTATGAATCCTCTTTTCACCATGTCACAGATGTAATAATATCAAATCTCTATATGCTTCGACTTATCATGGAATACATGATTCTTTGTCATCTTTATGCATCTTTGGTTGTCACATAGGATCGTGGTTGCTTCCATCTCTAGGTCAAATAGATTGGTCAACAACTTTCGAAGTCATATAGCTTCATAGCTAGCAGAACATGCATCAATGTATTCTTCTTCCGTTGTGCTAAAAGAAATGTTGGATTTCTTCCTACTCTACCATGAGATCATGGATGATCCCAAACTAAAATGACATCCTGAAGTGATCTTCCTATCAGAGACACTTCCAGCCCAATCTGAATCACTATACCCACTCAATGTGAAATATTGATCTCCATCATAATTGAGACTACAATCTAATGTACCCTTGAGGTACCGCATCACATGTTTTTCAACAACTAGGTGAACATGTTTGGGTTCTACCAGAAAATGACTCAAAGTGTTAACGAAAAAACAAATATCAGGTCTGGTGTTCATCAGGTACATCAACGATCCAATGATCTCTCTATACAACGTGACATCAATCAATTTTGATGCAGTTTCGACCAACATCTTCAACTTTGTTTTCATGGGTGTATTCATGGACTTTCACTCTAACATGTCGAATCTCTTTATGATTTTGACTGCATACTTCCCTTGGTTGAGGAAGATCCTCTCTGGAATCTGCCATACCTCAAGACCTAAGAAATAATGCACTAGGCCAAGGTCTTTCATCTCAAATTCTGAGGTGAGTCTCTTCTTACATTCAATGATGAGATTTTCTTCTCCAGTTAAGAATAAGTCATCCACATACAACAATAATATAATTGGCTCATCGTTCATAACCTTGAATTAGAGGTTAGAATCTTATTTACTCTTGGTAAAGCCCAAGCTCATCAGGAAACTATTTATCTAGCCATACCAAGCTCTAGGATCTTGCTTCAATCCATACATATCCTTATTCAACTTCCAAACATGAGACTTCCTATCTTCAACTTCAAATCCTTGAGGTTGCTCTATATACACTTCTTCTTTTATGACACCATTTAGGAAAGTTGTCTTTATGTCCATCTGGTGTAAATTCCACTTCATCTTAGCTGCAAGGGCTATGATGGTTCTGATCAAATTGTATATGGCTATAGGAGTGAATTTCTCTTCATAGTCAATGTCTTCCTTTTGAGAAAAGCCACAAGCGAAAAATCTTCCTTTATGCTTCTCAATACTTCCCTCAGGAACATGTTTTATTTTGAAAATCCATTTGGAAGATACCACATCCTTACTCTTCGATATGGGAACTATTTCCCGTACATCTTTATTTATTATGGATTGGTATTCTTTTGTCATGGCATTTGTCCATTATTTCTTCTGAATGGATTTTTCAAATCAAGTAGGCTCTTTCTCTAGGATATCACACATCAAAGCCATATAACTAGAGAATGTCTTAGGTCTCTTTACATGTCTCATGGTTCCTTCAGGAACACCATACTTCTCTCCATATTGAATAAGATCTCTTGCCCAAGAAGGATTTATTTTATGGGAGATCGTCATCTGAGGAGGTTCTTCAAATTCTACTATGTCATGATCTTCTATAATTTTCTCATCAGGAGAAGTTATGTCTTCCTTCGCTAGTTCTGCAACTCCGGGGACATCCCTCACTAATTCTGCAACTATGGGGATTACGGGTTCCTCTTCATATACTTATTCAAGTTGGTATCTTCTCAATTTCTTGAGTGTTGCATATTCATCAAAGGTCACATCCATACTGATATCAATGTGATGGTGACCTGGTATATAAATATTGAAGGCCTTGGATACTTCACAGTATCCCACAAATATTCCCTTATTTCCTGAGGTTTCCAGCTTGTTTCTCTTCTCTTTCGGAATATGTATAAAAACTAGGCAACCAAATATTTTGAGATGGCTTACTTCTGGCTTCTTTCCGGTGAACTTCTCTTTTGAGGTCTTGAACCCAAGTGCACTATGGAACAATAAGTTTTTCACATATACGGTTTTCATTGATGCTTATTCCCATAAGAACATTGGAAGATCTTGATCATGGATCATGGTCTTCACAACTTCCATTATCGTTATGTTCTTTCTTTCATCTACACCATTTTGTTGAGGATTATAGGGAGTAGTGAGTTCCCTCTTGATCCCAACATATTTGAAGAACTTAAAAAACTCTTTTGAGGTATATTCTCCTCCATTATCTAACCTGAGTATGTTGATATTTATTTCAAAAAAATTATCTATCAAGGCTTTGAATTCCTTGAATTTGCTAAACACTTAATCTTTAGATTTCAAAAAATACACCTGGGTCTTATGAGAATAATCATCAATAAATGATACATAGTATACATACCCACTAATGGAATATGATGGAATTGGGCCACACACATCTGAATGAATGAGTTCTAGGACTCCTTCTGCTTTGTTGTCTCTCTTTAGAAAAGGTTTCTTGATGTTCTTCCCTTGTGCACATCCATTGTACATGCCTTCATGATCAACTTTGAGTTCTGGTAGACGTGTGACTACTTTTCATATGTATGGTAGCACCTTGTAGTTGATGTGGGCTAATATTCTATGCCAAATTTCACATGGATTCTCAATGGTGTGGATCATGGCAGCTTTTGAGTGACCCTTTAGCTTATACAAGACATTTTCTTCTTTTCCAATGATGATTGCTTCATTTATGGTTTCTTCTTTAGCCCACATAATAACTTCTCCATCTATAAAGGAAACTTTGAAGCCTTTATTTTATAAATATCAAATGGAGAGTAGGTTCTTTGTCAAACCTGGTACATAGAGGACGTCCTTCATCTTCATTGAATTCCCTAAATTAAGCTTGTAGTTTGATTCTCCCACTCCCTTGATGGGATTTTGGTAATAATATCCAAGTGTCAGTTTCTTATCAAACTTCTTTTCTAAAATGCAAGGGAGAATATCTCTTTGACCTATCATGTGCTTGTATGCACCACTATCAATGATCCAAGTGCCCTCTCCGGATGTTATCGATCCTGAGAGGGTCGAGATTAAGACATTGTATTTAATTTGTTCTCTTATCATCTTTGCGGGTGGTTCTTCATCTTCTACTGCATGGGCATGGTGCTTGTTATTTTTCCTCTCATATTCTTCTCATCTAGACGGATAAAATTTCACAATGTGTCCCATATTTTCACAATGGTAGCATTGTATAGATGAGTAATATGTTTTCTTTTCGTTGTCCTTTCTTCTAGAATCTCTTTGGATGAGATTATTTATGACTGAATTTGTTTTGGGTGTGAGACTCTTTATAAGTTTCTTTTTGGAAGTAAGACTTCTTCCTTCCTCCTTTAGTGTGAGTATCTAGGGCTTGATATTCATCTCTTGCTAGTAATGCCTCTTAGTTAGCTACTCTTGTTTGTTCTTGAATGCATTCGTCCCAAAGAATATCAAATTTTATTTTATCCTTTCTTGCACAAATGGTTTGGATGAATGCATCCCAAGGTCTTGTGAGACCATTGTGTTAATGTTTATGCCATTATTACAGTTCTTTGCAATTCAATAGATAATAGCAACATAAGAACAAGATCACTGATAAATACACATCCACAAGAGACACAACATTTATTTTAGGAAACCCTCTAGGGGAAGAAAACCCAACAAAACTTCCTTAATATAAATAGCCAATATAATGCCAAGAGATCTTATGCTAAAATAGAAATTCCTCTCCCAATATATGCACCACCCTCTCTCTCCTTTGTCGGCAATAGATTAGAACTTGTCTCTCAAACTCAGCAAGTGAGTTGTGTTCAAATGAGGCACTAGCCTCCTTTATTTATACAAGTTCTGGCACGTTTGAAGTGTCTCTTCACTGGCAGGGCTGACATCTTCATGTGGGTGGGTAAACCCACCTTTATTATATTTCTGGGTCTTCTTATTAATTGTTGGGGCTGACTTATTATTATGCCTATTATAATTGTCTATTGACCAATCCACAAAAGGGGATTTGGTCCTATTACAATATTTGACATGATCAATCCACAATGGGGATTGATCCTATAAATAAAATATCAATAATAATAACAATACTCTTTGCAGTTACATTGTTTCAACACTCTCCCTTAACAAGAAGGGTATTCTTTAACAACATCATGCGAGAGAGAGAGGACAACATCATCAACAACATCAGGTAGGAGGACAACGTCATCAATATCATCTTGGCTGGTGTATTTATAAATCATCGGAAGTTTTCTTCATCGGCAACATCATCATTCAGAAAGGAATTCCATTATCAATTGCATCAATATGTATCAGTATAAAATGATACCTCATCACAGCACTAGGATGGCCCATCACAGTACTAGACTGGCTCTATGTCACAGCTATTAAGCTGGTAGCTCAGTGAAAGTCACATCTTGCTTTACGTTTGACAACTAGGTTAGAAGCAAGGTATACATCATCTTTATTTATGTCTAACAATTAGGTTAGAAGCAAGGAACACATCATCTTGCTTTACATTTAAAAAATAGGTCAAAATCAAGGAATCATCTTGCTTTACGTCTAACAATGAGGTCAGAAGCAAGGAACACACACATAATATTTCTTTACATCTAATAGCGAGGTCAAAAGCAATGAATCATCTTGCTTTACATCTAACAGTGAGGTCAAAAGAAAGGAACACACACGTCATCTTGCTTTACATCTGACAGCGAGGTCAGAATTAATGACTCATCTTTCTTTATGTCTAACAATAAGGTCAGAAGCAAGGAACACACACATTGTCTTGCTTTACGTCTAACAGCGAGGTCAGAAGAAATGACTCATCTTGCTTTATGTCTAACAGTGAGGTCAGAAGCAAGGAACACACACATCGTCTTGATTTACATCTAATACTGAGGTTGGAAGCAATGAATCATCTTGCTTTATGTCTAACAGTGAGGTCAGAAGCAAGGAACACACACATCATCTTACTTTACTTTTAACAGTGAGGTCAGAACCAATGACTCATCTTGCTTTACGTTTAATAGAAAGGTTAGAAGCAAGGAACACACATAATCTTTCTTTATGTCTAATAGCAAGGTCAAAAGCAAGGAATCATATATATACTCCCCCTTTCAGGGAGGGTCCTTTCGGACTATACCAATATTATCTTGAAAGTGTTTAAAATTTACACGAGATAGAGGTTTGGTCAACACATCAACAACCTATTCATTCATGCTAATGTACTGGAGCTTCAAGGCTCCTCTCTATACCATTTCATGGATGAAATGATAGCGGATGTCTATGTTCTTTGACCTATCATGGAATACAGGATTCTCTGTCAGCTTTATGAAGCTCTGGTTGTCACATAGAATCACGGTTGCTCTCATCTCCAAGTCAAATAGGCCAGTCAACAAATTTTGAAGCCATATAGCTTCGCAGCTAGTAGAACATGTGGCAATGTACTTTGCTTCTGTTGTGCTGAGAAAAATACTGGATTGCTTCCTACTCTACCACAAGATCATGGCTAATCCCAAACTGAAACAACATCCGTAAGTGATTTTTCTGTCAGCAACGCTTCCTGCCCAATCTGAATCAGTGTATCCACTCAATGTGAATTCATGATCTCCATTATAGATAATACCATAATCCATTGTACGTTTAAGGTACCTCATCACATGTTTTGCAGCCATTAGGTGAACACGTCTGGGCTCTACCAGAAACTGACTCAAGGTGTTCACTGCAAAAAAAATGTCTAGTTTGGTGTTCATCAGGTACATCAATGATCCAATAATCTGTTTGTACAATGTGGCATCTATTAATTCTGACGAAGTATCGACCAACAACTTTAGATTTGTTTCCATGGGTGTATTCATGGACTTACATTCTAGCATGTTGAATCTCCTTAAGATTTCGATTCTGTACTTCCCTTGGTTAAGGAAGATCCTTTATAGACTCTACCATACCTCAAGACCTAATAAGTAATGCATTAGACCAAGGTATTTTATTTCAAATTTTGCGGCAAGTCTCTTTTTACATTCAACAATGAGCTTTTCTTATCTAGTTAAGAATAAGTCATCCACATATAGTAGTAATATTGTTGGTTCATTATCCATAATTTTGAAGTAGAGATTTGAGTCTTCTTTACTCTTGGTAAAGCCTAAGATCATCAAGAAACTATCTATATGGCCATACCAAGCTCTGGGAGCTTGCTTCAATCCGTATAAGGCTTTCTTCAATCTTCAGACATGAGACTTCCTGTCTTCAACCTCAACTCCTTGGGGTTGCTCTATATACACTTCCTCTTCGATAACACCATTCAAGAAAGTTGTCTTCATGTTCATCTGGTGTAGCTTCCATTTCATCTTAGCTAGAAGAGCTATGATGGTTCTGATCGAAGTATATCTAGCCACAGGAGAGAATGTTTCTTCATAGTCAATGCCTTCCTTTTGGGAAAATCCACGAGTGACAAATCTTTATTTATATTTCTCAATACCCATCAACAACATGTTTTATTTTTAAGAGCCATTTTGATGATACCACATCCTTACTTTTTCGTCTGGGAACTATTTCCCATACATCACTCTTTATTATGGATTGATATTCCTCTGTCATGGCATTTTCCCATTCCTTCTTTTGAATGTCTTCTTCAAAGCATGTACGTTCTTCATCAAATAGATTGCACATCAAAGTCGTGTAACTAGAGAATGGCTTTGGTCTTTTCACCTGTCTCGAGGTTCCTTCTGGAACATCATACTTCTCTCCATCTTGAATAAGATCTCTTGCCCAAGCACAATTTGTTTTATAGGAGAAGGTCATTTGAGGAAGTTCTTGAACTTTTTTTATATCATGGTCTTCAGAAGTCTCCTCATCAGGGGAAGTTATGACTTCCCTTACTGGTTCTGCATCCTTGAGAACTTCCCTCATGGATTCTACAATCCTGGGATTTACAGGTTCCTCTTCATATACTTCTTCAAGCTGGAATCTTCTTGATTTATTAAGTGATTCTTCTTCATTAAAGGTCACGTCCCTGCTGATTTCAATGTGGCAGTGATCAAGTATGTAGATTCTGAAGATCTTGGAGACCTCACAGTATCCCACAAATATTCCCTTCTTTCTGGAGGGTTCCATCTTGTTTCTTTTCTCTTTTGGTATATGAGTAAACACTGGACAGCCAAATATTTTGAGATGTCTTACCTCTAGCTTCTTTCGGGTGAACATCTCTTCCGGGGTCTTAAACCCAAGTGCACTATGGGATAATCAGTTCTGCACATAAACAATTGCCATTTCTTCTTCTACCCATAAGCACATAGGAAGATCTTGATCATGGATCATAGTCTTCATAGCTTCTAGTATGGTTTTGTTCTTCCATTCAGCTACACCATTTTGTTGGGGATCTTGATCCCAACATATTTGCATAAGTTCATGAGCTCTTCTGAGGTATATTCTCCTCCATTATCTGACCTGAGTATCTTAATCTTCCTTATAGAAAGGTTCTCTTATCAAGGCTTTGAATTCCTTGATCTTGTTGAACACTTCAAATATATCCAGGTCTTTTATGAGAATAATCATTAATGAATCATACATAGTATACATACCAATTAATGGAGGATGAATGCAATGGGCCACACACATCTGAATGAATGAGTTCCAATACTCCTTCTACTTTGTTATCCCTTTTTGGAAAAGGGCTCTTGATATTCTTCCCTTGCGCACATCCATTGCATATGCCTTCTTGATCAACCTTGATTTATGGTAAAACTGTGACAGCTTTGCATATGTATGGTGGCACCTTGTAGTTGATGTGGGCTAATCTTCAATGACAAGATTCTTCAATGGCATGGGTCATGGCAGCTTATGAGTGACCCTCTAGCTTATGCAACTCATATTCTTCTCTTCCAATGATGATTGCTCCATTTACGGTCTCTTCTTTAGCACATTTCCTTCTGCAACCTTCGCTATAGCTTCCTCATGTGACCTAGAGCAAGGTCAACAAAACAAAAAGAAAGAATAATATCCTTCTTGATAGTATAAAGAATTAGCACGAACAATCATCACAGTAGCTCCTTTAGAGCTATTACATGTAATTTAGCAAAGTTTAAAGGCAAGGCATACAATACGAAATGTGGTCAACACTCTCATAGTGTTGTGACCAAGCATTCTTCCATGGCAACCTGGAACTAACACGCGAGGTTTCTCCTAGAGGAGGTGTTATTTGTATCAGGAAAAGTATATAACTCTATATGCTCACATGCTATTAGGTGTAATACTTTACAAGGACTGCTATTTCAACTATAGTCATCAACTTGTGATGTGTACCTTTGAATCTTGATTAATCAAACCTGGAGCCTTGTCCTTAAGAATGAGTGCTTTCTTTTCTTCCAGGTCTCCTTCTCTAAAGTGACGAGTGCTTTCTTCAACCTATATTATGTACTAAGACAATACGCTAACTTGAAAAAAGGTTAGGCTATATGATAATCTCTATGATCAACTTTCAATTCTTCTAATAATTTGATCATAGCTTCAACATGAAACACTGATAATGTCATGACAAATAGATGTATATTAGAATAATCACACATGAGTTGCATCATTCCTCTGAATGTGTTGGATATTCAGATCCTTCAAGATCTATGGCAAGATATCCCTTCTCCTGCAAATACTCTTTAGGGTTTAACCATTAAACATATGTAAGTGCATACCTTTGATATCATTTCCAAGTAGTAGCTCCATCTGGTAGTAGTGGTAATCATTGCCAACTCTTAAGAAAATTTCAAGGGTGATTGCAACGGGTTCTATGGCTGGAATTGCAACTGGTACTGCAACTACAGCTAGTTCTGAGACTGCAACTGCAACTACAACTTAGGGTTTTATGAGGAAACCCTAATTTTTCAAACTTCAAATTTTGAAATTCTTATCTAGGAGATAGATGCGTTGGGCTGAGGTGATTTAGCTGGTGTAGTCGAAATTTCAAAAATCCAACTTTTACCCCCTCAAACTTGATATGCAGATTTCTGGACTGGTGCTTTTGGTACTTTTGGTACTCTAGTACTTCTGGTACTTCTGGTACTCTGGTTTTCTAGTACTTTGTGAAACTATAGTTTTACTTTCCGAGAGATCTAGCCACTAAAAAGGTGCGCTCTATGTGACGAAATGATCCTTGGGGGAGGGTGCAACTTTCTAGGTAGTTTTGGAGATGAAAAGCTTCACTTTTGAAAAACCCTAATTTGTAGGTACTGCAACAATGACGTTTTTCCTCTTGTGAAATATGCTTCCTTCAGGTTGGCTCTAATACCATGTTAATGTTTATTCCATTATTATAGTTCTTTGCAATTCAATAGATAATAGCAACATAAGAACAAGATCACTGAGAAATATGCATCTAGAAGAGATGCAACATTTATCCTAGGAAACCCTCTAGGGGAAGAAAACCCAGAAAAACTTCCTTAATATAAATAGCGAATATAATGCCAAGAGATATTATACTAAAACAAGAAGTCCTCTCCCACGATATGTGCCACTCTCTCTCTTCTTTGTCGGTAATAGATTAGAACTTGTCTCTCAAACTGAGCAAGTGAGTTTTGTTCAAATGAGGCACTAGCCTCCTTTATTTATACAAGTGTTGGCATGTGTGAAGTGTCTCTTCACTGGCAGGGCTGACTTCTTCATCTGGGTGGGTAAAACCACCTTTATTATATTTCTAGGTCTTCTTATTAACTATTGGGACCGACTTCTTATTATGCCTATTATAATTGTCTGTTGGCCAATCCACAAAAGGGGATTTGGTCCTATTACAATATCCAACATGATCAATCCACAACGGGGATTGATCCTATAAATAAAATATCAATAACAATAATAATACTCTTTGTAGTTATGTAATGACCCTTTTTATTACTAGGAATAAATTCATAAATAAACCTAAACATTGGCTAATTATAATTAATATATAAATTGATTACAAGTTATTAATTAATTATTTTGGATTATACTTAAGCGGAAATATGATTTAACTCCTTGAGTAAGGGTTAAATGAATGAATGATTATTAAATAAATTAAGGATTAGTGATTAAGTGATCATTAATTAAATTAATTGATTAATTATGAATTAAAAGGGGAAAAATAAAATAAATAAATAAAAACATGAATAAGGTAAAGAGGTTACGTATCCCATGTGGGATAACGTAACCCACACGTTAAAGAGGACATTAATTAAAAGATAAGATAATAAATATGGTTGATGAAGGGATAAGGTTTTAAATGTTTGGATAAGGTTTGGTGAAGGGGAAAGGTTCGAGAGGAGGATGGAGGCATAAGGAAGGGGAGTATGGATTTTGAGGGGATTCTCATTCATTCAGGGTTTTTACGAGAGGAGATTTTGGGGAGAGCTTGGGGACTGATTTAGCAGTGGGGATTTACCGTGCACACCGTGGCTGAGAGGTTTGGGCACGGAGGGCTAGGACATCCGTAGATGTCCTAGGGCCANGCGCACTGGTCGGCAGGGTGGCCGGTTTTGGGAGTGTTGAAGCTGAAGGTTCAAGCTGCTGCAAGCGGAGGTTCAAGCTGAAGATTCGGAGGTTCAAGCTGAAGATTCAAGGTTAGCATCAGTGACAGGTATTTTATTTTCAAAATTGTGAAGTAAATACTCAATTTTATCTTGTATGCAAAGTATCATGTAGATTTAAATTGTTATGTTTAGTGTGTTATGTAAAAATGATTTATTTTCTTCATAAAATTCTGGGAATGAATATGCTCGAATAAGCAAATTTTTAGTTATGGTAAAATTCCACTGTGTTGAAATTTATGGTAGCCAAAATGAAATTAAGGTTGTTACAAGTTACATTATTTCAACACATTAAGGGCTGCCATTATGAGTTCGTCTTCGATAATAATAATACTCTTTGCAGTTACATTATTTCAACACATTGAGGGCTGTCATTATGAGTTCGTCTTCGTCTATGGTATCTCCAATTGCTTCTAACTGTTCATTGAATTCTGAGATTTTGGAGAAGTATTCTTCGATTGATTTTCCTCTTTGCATCCTTGTGTTCTTGAGATGAGTTCATAGATTCATATTCCAATTTATGTTTCTTCCTTCATATAGTCTATTTAATGCATAAAACATTTCTTTCATAGTCTTCTTTGATGACACATAGGGAATCAGGTAATTTTTTATTGAATCTGCAATGATTCTTTTGGCCCTGATTGTGTCCTTTTGGCGCTTTTCTTTTCCTTCCGCGTTATTGAGCTCTAACACTTCTTCTTTGATGAATATTTCTAGTTCATTCTCTTCAAGAATGAGGCCAATCCTATACTTCTAGGAATAAAATTTTTACACATCTTCTAGCTTGTCAACAACCTTAATGCTTGCGGACATCTTTTACCTAAGGCTGGGAAACTGTCCAACAATGAAAATGTTCAAAATTAAATTATGAACTTACCAAGAGGTGCATTTAGCTGAGGTGAGTATCCTAGTGTGTTTGGATATGAGAAAATACAATGTTTACCCTTCCAAACTTGATCTACGTATTTCTAGATTGTTGCTTCCAGTTTTTTGGTGTCTCTGGTACTCTGGTACTTTTGGTACTCTTGTTTTTTGGTACTTCTAGTACTTTGTGAAACTAGGGTTTCACTTTATGGGAGATCTAGCCATTGAAACATTGCACTGAGGATGCCAAAGTGATCCTTGAGGGAGGGCACAATTTTCTAGATGGTTTTAGGGATGAAATAGGTGTCAAACAAAAATCCATAATTTGCATGTATGACAACAATAAAGTTTTTCACTTTCTCTTGTGAAAGATGCTATCTTCAGCTTAGCTATGATACCATGTTAAGGTTTAAGATATTATTAGAGTTATTTTAATTTCAATAGACAACAATAGCATAAGATAGGATCACTGAGAAATACACAATCACAAGAGACACATCATTTATCCTGGGAAACCCTCAAGGGGAAGAAAACCCAACAAAAAATTCCTTATTATAGATAGCCAATACAATGCCAAGAGATAACTGAAACAAAATACAAAAAATCCTCTCCCAAGAATGCACATATCTCTCTCTCTCTCTCTCTCTCTCTCTCTCTCTCTCTCTCTCTCTCTCTCTCTCTTCTCCAACTGCATCTCTGAAACTTGTCTCTCTAAGAACAAGTGAGTGTGTATCTAAGTGAGGTGGTAGCCTTCTTATTTATTGAATGTTGGCACATGTGGAAGTGTCTCTTCATTGGTAGGGTTGAATTCTCAATATGGGTGGTTATAACCACCTTTAATATATTCGAGGGCCTCTTTAATATATTATGGGGCCGACTTATTATTATGCCTATTACAATTATATTTTGACCAATCCACAAAAGGGGATTTGGTCCTTTACATTAGTCAACATAATCAATCTGCAATGGGGATTGATCTAATAAATAATTCCACAATAATAATTAGAATACACTTTCCAGTTGCATTATTTCAACAAGGCCAACATGTCATAAATGCATGGGTATATGAAGGAAGCACATGGAAAAGGGTTTGAAGTAATGCACAGGTATGAAATAAGGTCAAAAAAAGGAAAAATTCTAGTTAATTATAATAAATCTGCCATGCATGATGAGCAGGGGTTAAAAGAGAGAGGCAAGAAACATGTTTTAATTAAACCAAAGGTGGAGGCTGATGAAGGTATACATTATAGACATCGGGTGCAATAATTAAAACAATAAATTTAGACTTTACAACAACATAATCAAGAGTTGGAGAAGAAACATTCTAAGCCGCAAAAAAAGACAAGAAGATAAAGCTTGAAGGAAAGGTACAGGTCTTAATCAAACCAAATATTTGAAACAACAAAAAATAGGATATTTAAATGAAAAATACTTATTACAAAGGAATTACCAAAATCTCTAGAAGAAAAATCAAAAGGTGCTACCCAAATTTTCTGAAAATGCTCAGTATTTTCTTATTTTTGTCATTGTCTTTCGTTGTGGCTTCTGAACAATTGGAGGTGAATTTGTGAAAAATGAAAGAGGGTTTTGTTGAGAACAATTCCATGCAAAAAAATGTCTCTTATATTTTACACATGTATCACGTTTTTGTAGAAACGAAGAGACATTTCAGGTCGTTTTCCATAAATTCACCAAATGTTGATTTCCCTATTTTTGTCATTGTCTTTGGGGGATCCTTACTAACATACGGAAATTCATTTTTAAAAATTGAAAGAGCGTTTTTATGGGAATGAGCTCAATGCAAATTTCCTTCTTCTTTCATCTATTGTTATAATTCATAGTTTTGTCATTATGCAACCTATTAAACATCTATTGTTGTAGTAAAAAGGTCAATTATTTGGAAACATGTTGGATGAGTTGTATCTGAATATTTGTCTAGGTCGTAAAATTTCATTTTAAGTCTTAATTCTCACACAAAAATCAATTCATTGCATTTATTGTTGTTCTTTACTTTCTTTATATTTCCATATCCCCAACTATTCATTAAATTTCATACGATTAGCTAAGGAGAACCTACATTCATATTTTTTGGCAAGTCCCACCAGATTTTCATCTTCAAAAAGCTATCTTTTAGCTAACCAACAAAGCCAACTTATCAAAAATAAAAACCAACCATTCAAAATTTGAGGTGGCCTAGCTCTTCCCTTGAGAAGTCAAGTGCATAATTTAGGACCAACATGAGGCATGGATAGGTAAAAAGGTAAACTATTCATTTATGAAGACTTTTAGTTGTGAAGCATTTGTCCATATTGGTAAAGAAAATAGAAGAAAGATTGAAGAAAAATCCAAGAAGTTTGTCTTTATTGGATACAATGTTAATGATTTTGGTTATCTCTTATAAGATTATAAAAATCACAAAATTGCCAGTAGTAGAGATATCATATTCAATGAGAAGGTCATGTATAAAGATCGATTGCATGGAAAGAAACAAGAAAAAGAAAAAGAAGAATACACAATGCTTGATGAGATCACTGGAAAAGAAACTCCAAAGATACCATAAAATCAAAATGTACAACAAAATGAGCATCATGTACCTCAAACTCCTGCAAGTGTTGTTAGAAGATATAATTGGTCAAGTATACCCTCTGAAAGATACTCTCCTTCATTATCTTATAAATTATTAATTGATTCTGGTGAACCATAAAGTTATGAAGATGAAATATAGGTAGACACTAAAAACAAGTGGGAGAAAGGCATGAAAGAGGAAATGAATTCCTTAGTAAATAACCATAATTGTGACTTGGTTCAATTTCCTATAGGAAAAATAACATTGCAAAATAAATGGGTTTATAGGTTGAAGGAAGAAGATGGAAGAAAACAATGGTATAGGGCCATACTTGTTTTTAAGGTGTTTTCACAAAAGAAAGATACATATTTTTATGAAATATTTTCTTCTATTGCTAAAATGACTTCAATTAATAACTTTTTAAGTCTTTTGGTAGTAAAATATTTGCATCTTGAATAATTATATGTAAAAAAACTTTTCTCCATGGGGATTTGGATGAAGAGATTTATACACACAATCCAAAGGGGTATGAGGTCAAAGGGAAGAATAATTTGGTATAAAAGTTGAAGAAGATATTGTATGGCCTAAAGAAAGCTCCAAGGAAGTGGCATTTCAAGTTTGACAGGTTTATGATAGAACAACGTTATATTAGATGTCATTTTGATCACTATGTTTATTTTAAGAAGCTAGAAAATGGAAGATATATTATTTTTCTATTGTATGTAGATGAGATGCTTGGTGCAGGGTATAACAAGAAAGATATAAATGTGATCAAGAATAAATTATCTAATTAATTTGTGATAAAGGATTTGGGTTCTGGAAAAAAATATCTTGGTATGAGAATAACAAGAGACAGTAAAAATTGCAAATTGACATTGTCTCAGAGTGAGTACATAGAGAATTTGTTGAAGAGGTTTAGAATGCCAAATGAAAAACCAGTTAGTACACCGTTGGCCAACCATTTCAAATTAACCAATGAAATGTGTCCCAATCCATAGGAGCAGATAGAGTGCATGTCCATGGTCCCTTATTCATCAATAGTTGGAAACTTGATGTCTATGATGGATTCCACAAGACTTGATATTGCACATGCAACTGGAGTTGTGAGAAGTTATATGAATGTTGGGTGTAGGCATATTTTCGGGATAAAGATCGATTTGGGGAACATGATCAATTTTGGATAGAAATACCTAATTTTGGAGTGCGCACAATAGGTG
Organism: Picea engelmannii; assembly: GCA_009831015.1. NCBI lineage: Eukaryota > Viridiplantae > Streptophyta > Pinopsida > Pinales > Pinaceae > Picea > Picea engelmannii. Next base: position 54,967 of record ML778808.1, on the reverse strand, counting down.
TTAGGAAAGAAGAATGGAAAAAAAGAAGGAAAAACAACATGTAGAAGGAAAAGCAACATGAAAACATGAAAACATGCTTAACCATGATAGGGTTAGGGATTTTGACAAATTTGTTAATTTCTATAATCCTATAGAGTAGTATAAATAAGGACCTAGGAGGTCTAGGTTGGGTGTGGTCAGTTGATTATTAAGAGTTAGTTGGTTGGGAAGCGGTTGATTGTAATAATTTTTGTGGTAGAGTGAGATAAGCTAGGTTTTGAGGGTTAGTTCACAGGTTGATGAGAATGGTGTGATGTAATCAGCCTCCTCGAGGGTACTTACCCTCATTTTGATTGTAATACTCAAGATTTATTGCATGCGATGCAATATTTTGCAAAAGAATAAATAAAAGAGTAGAGAAGCTAGATCTTTGTGGTGTAGCCCTAGGAGGGGGTGAAACACAATAAACCTTGTGTTCTATGTGATTGTTAATGAATGATTTACTTTTTTGTTAATCATTATCTCAGGAATGAAAGGTTAAAGTAATTATATCAACATGCATGCATATGTTTAAAGTTCAATGAATCATAGAAGTAGATGCATCATTAATAAGGATAATGCATAACGAAAATAAACTAACCACAATCCCCACTCATTCATAGAATGAAAACACCTGAGTATTGTAGTCCCCCATAAAATCTACCTCGAGTGAGATTGCACTATGCACCCTGTGCATAGCTTTGCATACTAGTTTGTGAGGAGGGATGATAGTTTTGAGGGTTTTGTCGTAAACCTGTTTGAGATAAGAACCTAGGTCAACCCAAGAAGTAACCAAAAAATGGTTTCATTGCTAGCTAAAACTGCATGGGATTGAGTGGACGAGATCCATGCAAGAAAAGCATGGAAGATGAAAGTATATAAGGGAATTTTCATGCCATGGAATCCAATGAATATAGATATTTAAAGATGGTGGAGAACAAAGGAACTCGAGTTTGTGAAGAAGGAAAATGTAAACTCTAAGTTAACATCGCGCAAATATATTGACAAATACGTGTTTGGCAAATTGCATGAGGTATTTTAACGTGATTTCTTGCATTTGTTGCAGGATTGGTTATTGAGGTTAAAGGAAAACCACACAATGAATCATATTTGACAACGAGAGTGGAATCCCGTGGAGATCACATAGTTACAACAAGTTAATAAAAATTCATGCACGTAGTAGATTTTTGGTTAGAGAGTATTGTTGCAAGGTTTATTGTCGTATTTACAATAGATAATGAAAATTCATACACTAAGGAAGAGCATGATTTTATAAAGGGGCACATAGGTAGGTACATCACATCATTGTATTCTTCAATCAAGATTTTATTGTATGACAACGATGTTATGACCATGGAGTCAGATAACCAAACTTCCCTATGTGCATGGGGGAAGGGGGAGAAGCACTGACATGAGGTTGATGGATACGGGAAATAAGAATGATTCCATGGAATCAATCATTATGGAAGAGGACTAGATAAATCAAAATTTGGAAAAGGATAGAAAGACACACAACATAATACGTCACTAATATAAAATGAATAACAAGAATATTTCCATAGCCAATAGAGAGGGCTTGGCGAACGATGAAGAAGAGGTAGAGGATCTTCGGGATGTGGATAATATTGAATAAATCTTGCATGCAACATACGAAAGGAGAACAAGAGGTCCAGGGTCAGGAACATAAGAAAGAATTCCAATTCAAATCACCATCAGTGTGGAACCTACAACCCCATGTGTGACTAATACATCGAAAACAACACCAGCATTTAGACGACCAAATTTTAGTGAAAGAAGAGCAACAAGAAAAGGATCCAATTAGAGAAAATAAATTGGGGGAGAAAGTTTAGGAAGTAATAGTCAACTATCCACATCGCATGGAGGAAGTAGTTCAACATAGTTCAAAATTCCAAAACATGACCCCATGATCAGATTACCAGAATTCCAGGGAGAGGCATCAAAGGACCTTGAAAATTATTTATTCATCTCTGAAAATATCTGGTAAGCAAATAAGATCATAGGTGAGGATACAAATCTCGTGCAGTTAGCTATCACACTACGAGAGTGCACGTTGGACTGATACATGAACCTATATGTAAAGAGTCCACAGGGAGTACCAACTAATATCACAGATGTGGAAAAACTACTGGTAAATGAATTTCAAAAGCCAAGCTCAAAAGACCAGTACATGAATGAAATGATTGAAATTAGGTAGAAACTAGGTGATCCTATTTGGGAGATTGACCAGAGATTCAAATGTTTGAAAGGTAACTTGAAATATGAAATTATTGACATGCAACATAGGCACTTATTTGTGAACTCACTCTTACCACACTTGAAGTACCTTTGGGACAAAACAAGTTCCAAAATCAGGCAGAGGATCTACACGCAACCCTACATATGGAAGAAAAATTGTATTAGTAGACAGATCCAACAATAAAGGAGTTGAAGGATGATTTGAAGAATCTCACATTTCAACTTAACCAAAATAATGGAAAAGAGAAAAGAGATTTTTTTTGGTGTATTCTATGCAAGAAAAAAGGACACCATAAGAACGAATGTCCAACTTTTGCGCAATACTAGGAAACAGGGGTGTTGAACCCCTTGCTAATAGGAGGAGCATGGTGTGATATTTTTAAGAGGCATGGGAATGATCCATATCATTGTACAATGATGCAAAAGTATAATATAGTACCAAAAATTTCATATTGCAATTTTTTCAAATCAGTGGGACATGATTATAAGGATTGTAGAACACTAGAATTGATGAGAGAAAGAATTTCAGATACTTACAAGATGAAACAAGAAATGATGACATGGAAATATGCACCTTATTTCAGCCAGGTAAAACCACCATACAACAATGCGCAACCACAATACAACAAAGCACAACCATAGTAAAATCTCGTGTAGTATAACTAGGTACCCGAATACAATGCACTGCGAGGAGATCGAGCTGAATACAAAGGTGGAGGATGAGGGAGAGGACTAGTAGTGTGCCGCAACTGAAAACACATAGGAAATTATGTAAGGGATTTTCCACTTCCATCAACGACATGTATGTATTGTCGAGCAATAGGCCATGACACAGAAGACTGCCCAACACTCTTGGGAAAGATCCAGTAAAAAAGGATCCAGAACATCTAGAATGTCGAGTAGATTTCTGTAGAATCCAGGGATGATGGGAGAAAAATAATTATAGTCACTCAAGAAGGATCGAAGATAGGATTTGATGTAGAAAAACAAGATCTAGCTCAACACCAATGGGTCAAGAAGAATAATCAGCCACAAAAGTAGTTTGATGTTGCGGGAAAAAAAGGAAACATTTAAGGAGGCTAGACATGAGGTTCTCAAGTAGAATGTTATGTGTACATCAGCTTTGCAGCAAACTCAAGTCCCACCAATGTATGAGATGTCATATTTAATGGACCATACCAATAAAGAAAAACCTTTAGAGAAAGTAAGTACCATAAAGAATTTTCTTCAATCATGTGTTAATTTATTGAATGATCCATCATCTTTTAAGGTCTTACAAAATCTTCTCGAAAGATGCAACACAGAGGTAGAAGGGAATTTACAGTAGAAAACAATCAATCATCTCCATACAAGAAGAAGGAGAAGTAGATAATTCAATCTAAATGCCAACATTGGGGATTTCAACATGGGAGATATTATACTAGATTTAGGCTTTGAAGTAACTGTCTTTCCTAAAATTACATGGTAGTGTATGGGAAAACCCACATTAGGCTATTCACCTATCCAGTTGAAACTAGAATATCAACATAGAGTGTTACCAATTGGAAGGCTTAAAGGTTTAACAGTAGATTTGGATGGAGTGTGCACTATGGAAAATTTTAAAGTGATAGAGATAGTGGATGACACAACACCTTACCTAGCATTACTTGGATTGGATTAGGCATTTGATAACCAAGATATAATCAACCTAAAGACAAGGAAAATGAGTTTGAATCAGGTGAATGTAGAGTCATTGCACCATTGGATCCTTTAGAAGGAGAAAGGTTTGTAGAAGTGACTTGTTTGTATATAGAAGAAATCAACCAGTTGTAAAAAACCATTGTGCGAGAAGAAGACTATGTCAACCCAACTGTAGATGGGGTACTTAGCTGGAGAATCATTACATCATGTGCTTCTGACTTAGACATGGGTTTGGAGAATTGGAAATGTCGATTACATGAAGGAGAGAATAGACTGCACAGTAAGGTGGGTTTGTACAAAAATAAGAGAACCTCCATGTTTTCATGGGTTGAACAACTTAGAGGAATTCTTGACAAAATATGATGAGTGTTGATGCTTAAAAATGAAATGATGAAGTCGATGCTCGCAAATGAATTCTATGCTTTATTATTTATTTATATTAATAATAAACTAGTAGGTGGGGCTGCCTTGTAGAGTTATGGCACTATGGTGGATAATCAACGCTTATATTTTCTTGGCTTATGTGATGGAATCAACACAGTCTTATACATTTCATTTGTTCTAGATTATGGTTTAAAATGTTATGGTGATATGTGTGGGTTGGATGATTAAAAAATGGCACTAAATGTCTTTGATGATCTCTCATAGAATATAATAATGTTTCCCTTTTGGATAAAATAATTATACTCAGGTTCTAATGTTGTGTATTTTTATGACAATATTTTGGGTGCTCTTGACCGTTGCTACTATGGTGAAGCACATTGTTTGAGTTTCATATTGATTTGTGTTCCTAGCAAGTTGAAATTTGAATAAGTTTTATATTACCAAGGGGTGGTGCACCTTCAAGAAATGATATGGAAATTTTAGGTTTTGGTTAATTAATAATTGGATTTTAGTGCTATGGTGACTGGGATTGGCTTGTACTAAAAACTCAATGAAGATTGGAAGGGAGAAGCGACATGCATTTACTGGACGTCACTCAAACTCCCCTCGATCCCATCACCCTAGTCATTCTTTCATTGTTTTGGATTTGATAGTTCTTACTACTCCACTTTTCTCAGTCGTGAAGGCGATATACAATCTTATTTTTTTCCTCACATGGGATTTTCTAGGTATGAGTTTTCTTACTTTTCCATCCATGATAGTTACTCTTCCCTTTGAGTCAAATTTTGGCTCTAGTTTCTCGTGGTTTGTTCAACTCTCAAACTATTATGATATTTTGAACTGTTTATTGGTGTTTTCATCCTTGGTTTCTCATGGTGGTGATTCTATACTGTTGGAATTTAAAAAAGAAATGTTGCAGTCTTGTTGTTGTGTGTAATCGTTTTCGTCGAATTGTTGAATAAAAATTGCATTTGAGCCTTCTTTTCCATGGCTTTGTATTCGGGTTGACATCTCTGTTGAAATTGGTTATCATAGTTTTCCAAATCTCTCGGCTTTGCAAATTCCCAACACTTATCTTGATATTACTAGTTTCTGTGGCTACTGTACACATTCCATTTTTCGACCTTGTGGGTTTCAATGTGAATTGATGAAAGATTAAAGTATTTCTTTCCTTCTCTGGAGAAAACTGTAAGTTGTTAGATATCTTGTTATGACCTCACCGACACAGTGTCATGGAAAACATTGCATAGTATGAAGATAACGCCACTCAAAATTTGATGAAAGTGTTATTCATTATTTTTGGTCGGGCACAGGTTTATATTTGCTCGGTCATTTTGCACTATTGTTAAAGGGGTTGGCTTTATTTGTCTTGTCTATTGGAGGTTGCAGTATGTTGTTTTGGAGACCCACATAGCCGAGGGTAGTGTTGCATGTTATTGTTTTGTGGTAAGTTATGATAGAGCACCTATAGAATGAGTTGTTTGCGCTATTCAAATACCAAATGCTCTGGTCAAACCATTGATCGTACCTTCCACTTGTTGTATTAAGCCATAAATATTACATCCATATCATATTTAATCCAATTTGATGGTTGATGGGAGAATTGTACATGCTCGGTTACTTTGGAATGATTTTGTTGGGTACTTTGTTTAGTAATTCTGGAAGAGATATGTACCCACTTATTTATTTGAATCTTGGGATCAAGGTGTTAATTTTTTTGGGTTCAATCGTTATGTTGATTATTTAAAAGTGACACATGTGTGCAAAATATTTGAGGCTTGAATAAGAGTTATAATGTCTAGATTGATTGTGTTCGAAAATGTTTAAATAAATGATTTATATGAATTGTTGTAAACATTGTGCATGTTCCTGTTTGTTTTAAGGGATGAAACATTGGACTTAATGTTATGGTCATGACTCAAAGGATATTATGGTTTCTTATAGATATTGCAATGTTGTTCATTATGACTCATATAATGATTATGTGGATATAATTGATGTTGTGATTAAATAATTCTAGGCATATAGAATTTTTTATAAAATAATTTGGAGTCCAACAAACAAATTTTTCATGAAAGTACCATCTTGAATTATTTTTTTGAAAAGGGAACACTATTAATGTTGATATTATGGTAGTTGCATGAATTATTTACCTCCACATGTAAAACCGAAGAGAATATAATATTTTTGGAAGCAAGAAGAAACCCTAAAGCATTAAACTTAAACCTAGAAGACAAGTTAGCTCAAGGAAATATTTAATATTAAGTATTTAGCCTCTAGAATGTGTAGTATACCTAGGGAGGTAATATGGAGTACCTAGGGAGGTATCCAATGGGAATGTGTTTATGTATTATTAGTGAAAGTCATTTAATATATGAGAATGTGGTCATTCAATGGAAGGTGGACTAGGTCCACTATATTAATAAAGGCCCACTATGGTAGTTAAATGTAATAAATGTGAGAAGGCTCTCTAGAAGGTTTCTAGGAGATAGAGAGAGATATATAAAGAAGTGTAAGAAATGTAATGAAAGATAGTGAACAATATTTTCATTATAACAAGTAAGTGTAAGATATATTCAGGTTCTTAACAATTGGTATCAGAGAACTTTACTTGGCCAAAAAAAGGGAAGACATTTTTTTCTCTTTTTGAAGAACTTTTTTAGGGAAGAAAAACAGGGCGGTGCACTTTAGGTTCAAATATGAATCTTTACGAGATGAGTTTGAAAAAACAAATTGGGTACTTGAATTCCTCTTGGAAAAATACCCAATTTCAAAAAAAAATCAGTCGAAACAGAGTCCGGGAAGTAAAGTTATGAGAATTTTAAATTCAATATTTTTTTATATTTGTAGATCTATTTAGGTTCTTAACAATTGGTATTAGAGTACTTTCCTTGTCCAAATAAGAGAAGAATTTTTTTGTTCTTTTTGTAGAATTGTTTTAGGGAAGAAAAAGAGGGTGACGCACTTCAAGTTCAAATATGAAGATTTACGAGCTGAATTAGACAAAACAAGTTGGGTACCTGAATTCCTCTCGGAAAAATACCCAATTTCAAAAAAAAAAACAGCCGAAATCGAGTCCAGGAAGTAAAGTTATTCATCATTTTAAATTCAACATATTTTCAAGTTTTTTCATAAAAAAGCCGTAATTTTCCGCCATAAGTAATTTCTACACCCTAGTTTTTGTAGAAGACTTATTCCAAGCATTATATATTTTTCTGGAAGAGATGATGACCCTAGTATTGACAAATTTTTACAATCTCACAAGTCATTATGGAAAGGGAAGTGGACATCTTTTGTAGACTGGAGTTTCCAAGGTAATGTTCTCATATGGTGGAAATAATTTGACCATTCTAAGTGGATGTCATTTTCTGAGGAAGTAGTTGAAAATTTGATTTTAGACAAGTGGTCTCATATAAACAGTAAAGATAAATACATCACCAAGAGTTTATTTTCATGTGAAAAATATATATTACAGGTTCATGGTTGTATTCATAAAGAAAATATGATTGTTTCTATTAACCCTAGTTGCATGCATAATTTTACCAATGTTCAGTTGGTTAATAGATTGCAAGTTCCTGTAAAGAATATTCAAAACACACAGGTTGAGGGTGAAAATGTTCAAATTTTTAAATATTTGAAGATTACCATGGATAAATATGTGTTGCATTCAGATTTTTATGCTATGGATATGGATGAAGTGAATATTGTTTTGGAATATCCTTGGATAGAATCAGTGGGTACCATTAATATTAATGTGCAAAAGAAGTTTTGGAAGTTGTGGTACAAGAAAAAAAAATCACATTGCAGGATGTGTCTCTTAGTAAGAAATATGGGCCCATGGAATCTAGAAAAGAAGTTATGGTTGAGTCTGAAGTTGAATCAGAGGCAGAGTCTACAGAAGGAGATGAAGAAAAACTACAAGAAGTATATAATCAAGAAGCTAAGGAGGTCATTGACTCAAAGGCACAAAGTGTTGTGGATTTGAAGAAAATAGAACAGATACCTACAGTTGTTGTATATCGTCATCCACATCATATAGAGACACAACAATCATCAAGTAAATGGTGTGTGCATCAACACATTTATGCACTAGCAGGGCACCAGAAAGGAAACCGATCAAGAGGTGCATGGAGGACTACCAACACTACAGGAAGACCTCAGGCTACATAAACAATCCCATGGAAACCTCGCCATGATGCAAAGCAAGATCAAGGTGGCAAAGAAACATATAAACATCATGTTCGACTTCCATTAGGATGGATGGATGGTCGTACTTGGTAACAATTGGCTACATTGCTTAGTCATTCATATTGTATGGTTTATTCTCATGTTTTGAGGATGAAACATGTGAAGGGGGGTGGAATGTAGTATACCTAGGGAGGTAATATGGGGTGCCTAGAGAGGTACCCAATGGAAATGTGGTTATGTATTATTAGTGAAATTAATTTAATATATGGGAATGTGGTCATTCAATGTAAGGTAGACTAGGTCCATTATATTAATAAAGGTCCACTATTGTAGTTAAATGTAATAAATGTGAGAAGTCTTTCTAAAAGTTTCCTATGAGATAGAGAGAGATATATAAAGAAGTGTAAGCAATGTAATGAAATATAGTGAAGAATATTGTGATTGTATAAGCAATAATTGCTTGAGGATTTTTATCCTTCCATAAGGATTTTTGTATGATGTTATCTTATGTTAAGAACCAAATATAAATATAGCATAGAAAAACATTAGAATAAGTACTCAATGCCTTGAAGAAGAGATAATTTCAGATAATAAGCCTCTTCGAGGGGGAAACCTCCTTTTACCCCACATAAATGTTCAAGTACAAGATGATTCCAAATGAAAATGTCTCCTTGGTATATATAGGAGACTAGGAGGTATAATTACAACTAATGGAATAAAGATGACATAAATAAAATAATATTACTAATGTAATATGCCCCAATTAAGGGGTAATGAGCCAATATTAGGGCTTATCATTCCCCTCCCCTTGAGACATGTGTTTTCCACAATTCTTGAGTAACTCTGGATCCTTCTGTATAAAAGACTCATCTTCCCAAGTGGACTCTCTAGCTTGTAGTTTCCTCCATTTAATGATATACTCTGAAATGGATCTATTCCTCAACTGGCAAATTCCTGTGTCAGTGATGGATTTAGGCTCCAATATGATTTTTCCTTCCTCGTCAAGTTATAGAAATATAGTTTGAACTGGGATCTTGTCACCTATAACCTTCTTTAAGAATGAAACATGAAAAATTGGGTGTACTCGTGAATATGTAGGCAACTCCAATTTGTATGTCGTAGTACCAATATTTTGTAACACCTTATAAGGGCCATAGTACTTTGGTGATAATTTATTATCCTTCTTGGCTTGCTTGAGGGACATTTGTTTGTATGGTTGTAGTCTTAAAAACACCCAATCCGCTACTTCAAAACTTCTTTCACTATGATGTTGATCTACTTGTTGTTTCATGTGATTTTGTGCCATGGTCAGACTGTCCTTTAAGATTTGGAGAAATTGTTATTGATGTTCGATGTGATTTTCCACTGCTTGAACCTTAGATTTTTATTTTAGAGAAGAAGTGATCGAAGGAGTGTGGTATCCATAGAGTGTTGTAAATGGTGTCACTTTTGTTGCATTATCAAAGGAAGTGTTATACCACCATTCTTCCAAGGGTAACCATTTGAACCATTGTGTTTTTTTATCAGAGGCAAATAAACGAAGGTATCCTTCCAGACATTTTTTCACTATCTCAGTTTGTCCATCAGATTGAGGATGATAGGATGATCTATGAGTTAATTGAGTACCCAAACAAGAAAATAATTCTGTGCAAAAATGTCCACTGAAGATGGGATCTCTATCACTTACAATAATCTTTGGGATGCCATGTATATTTTGAACTATCTCCACGAATGCAATGGAAATTGTACTAGCTTTGAAGGGATCAGAGGGTGCACAAAAGTGTGTGTACTTAGTCAGTCTATCAAAAATCACCATGATGACACTCTTTCCTTTATACTTCGGTAAACCTGTGATGAAATCCATGGAAACCTCCTCCCAACACTGACTTGGGATGGCTAATGGTTGTAAATGACCTGGGGTCTTAATTGTTTCCACCTTATTTTGTTGGCAAACCAAACATTCTACCACAAACCTTTGAACATTAGTTTTAAGGCCATCCCAAAAAAATCCTTCTTGACTCTATGGTACGTTTTCAAAAATCCTGAGTGCCCTCCTACTAGAGAGGTGTGCAATTCCAATAGTACCTTTTGTTTGAGTTGGGAGTTCTTACATAAATATAAGTGATCTTTGTACCATAGTGAATCATTTTTCCATGTAAATGTATCTGATGCACTGGAATCTTGCAACAACCTTTGAATGAGAGTCCACACTTTTTTGTCATTCTTCCATTCATCCCTTGCTTCTATTATCCAATCGGGTTGGATGGTATAGATAACACAGAAAAAGGACTCAACATCTTCATCCTTTCTTGAGAGTGCATATGCCACAACATTTTACTTCCCCTTTTTATATACGATTTCAAAATCATAACCCAATATCTTGGTTAACCATTTTTGTTTTTCTTCTGAAGATAGTCTTTGTTCTAAGAAGTATTTAAGACTATCATCATCTGTTTTGACCTTCAAGTGCCTACCCATTAGGTAAGGACGCCATTTATTCAATGCATGTAGTATTGCAATAATTTCCTTCTCATAATGGGTTTGTGTAATTATTATCCCTTGAGTGGTCAACTTTCAAAAGCCAGGGGCCTTCCTTCTCGCATTAGGACAACACCAATTCCATTTCCCAAGGCATCACATTACACATTAAAGGTTTTTGTGAAGTCTGGAGTGGTCAAGACAAGAGCTTTGCACATCACCTCTTTAAGTTGTTCAAAATCTTTAGTTGCCTTTGAAGTCCATGAAAATGCATCCTTCTTAGTTAGTGTTGTTAAAGGTGTTTCTATTCTTCCATAGTGCTGAACAAACTTGTAGTAGTAACCTGTCGAACACAAAAATCCTCTTAGTTTCTTCAATGTTTTGGGAATCGGCCAGTGCATGATGGAATTAATATTTCTAGGGTCTACCTTGACACCTTCATGTGATACAATATGACCCAAATACTCTACCTCCTTCACTCCAAATAAACATTTGGATGGTTTGGCGTATAGTTGTTGCTCCTTTAGTAGTTGTAGCACCTTGTCAACATGATGCACATGATCCTCCCAAGACTTGCTATAGATTAGTATATCATCAAAAAATACTAACACAACATTTTGAACGAAGGGCTTGAAAATGGAATTCATCAACCCTTGGAATGTGGAAGGTGCATTTGTAAGGACAAAAGGCATGACCAAAAATTTATAATGGCCTTCATGAGTTCGGAATGTTGTTTTTGGGATATATTCTTCCTTCATTCTAATCAAATGATACCCTGGATGAAGATCCAATTTTGTGAAATAGATTGCTCCATGTGGTTCATCTAACAATTCATCAATGACAGGAATGGGAAACTTATTTTTAATAGTGATCTTATTGATCTCTCTATAATTTGGACACATACGTCATGAGCTATATTTCTTGAATACCATTACCACTTGTGCAGAGTAAGAATGTTAGCTAGGTCTAATAATGCCAGCCTCTAACATTTCTTCAACCATGGGCTCAATTTCACTCTTCTGGGCATAAGGGTATTTGTATGGCCTGATGTTAGGAGGAACACTCCCAAGAATTAGGTGAATTTCATGATCATGATTTTGATTGGGTGGAAGACCTTTGGGAATATCTTCAAATACTTTGGAATTCTTATCAATGATCCCTTGGAGGTATTGAGGGATAGATGGCTTAGATGTTTGAACATCTAGTGAGCATAGTTGTGAAATAACGCCTTGATGCCCCTTTTTCAATAATTTTGTCATGCCATTAGAGCTTATCACTTTATCAAGTTTCCCTATGATACCTCTTAACTCAATTTCTTTTCCTTCGAATGAAAATTTCATGAAATGTTCTTGAAAATTAAAATCCATTATTCCTAATGATTGTAACCATTGGATTCCTAGTACAATATCAGCACCACCCATGGGTATAGAAATCATTGGAATATTCATTACATATTCCCCCATAGTAAGATTGATCTTATTGCATTTTCCTGAGCAATCTATAGTTCCTCCATCTGCAATCATTACTTGAAACTCTGGCACTGGATATACAAAGCAATTGAGAGTTTTGGCTAATTTATAGTGAATGAAATTATGAGTACTGCCAGAATCAATTAGGACTATTACCTTTTTTCTTTTTGATGTATCCTTCGATCTTGAGGGTTTGAGGAGTGCTAATTCCAGCCAATGAATTACACGATATCGTGAGAGTCAACTCTTCAGATGAAATTGCTTCTACGTTTTCATATTGAGATGGTTCTTGTTCTTGTTCTTCTTCCTCTTCATAATCTATGTAGAATAATTTCTTCTCACCACACTTATGTCCCTTACTGTACTTGTTTTCACAATTAAAGCATAAACCTTTTTCTTTTCTTTCCTCCAATTGTTGAGGTGTCAACCTTGTAGGTTGAGGTGTTTTAGAAGAAGGAGAATTATTCTCTCTATAGATGTTAGGATTGGTCCTTCTAGTAGCCATAGCCATATTTTTACTTTCAACATTTCTTGGCACCTTAAATGATTTCTCCAATGATTTGGGTTCCCAAAGGTGAACCTGATGTTGAATGTTATCATTTAAAGTTCCTATGAATACATCAATCAAGTGCTTATCTAGAATTTCTATTACCTTTATATTCAATCTTTGGAATTTCTCAATGTGCTCGGTAACTGAACCCTTTTTCTTGAGATTTATCAATTGGATAAAGAAGATATTTCTCCTTGTATCCTCATAGTGTGTTATCATTTCTTCTGTGAAAATTTTCCAAGTGACAAGTGATTTGTTAGAACAAAGCCATCGATACCATAAAAATTGTTTGGGTTCTAAATATAAAGAAGAAATTTGTACCTTTTCTGTATGTGGCAGATTATGTAGATCAAATAATTGTTCCATCTGAAGTATCCATGTGATTGGGTCCTTGCCATGAAACTTCCTCATATCAATATTAGGAGCATGGTTGGTCTTCAACCTAAAGTTGGAGTTTCTCCATTCTTGATTCACCTTCCTTGTGTCCTCATCATGAATTTCAATGGATACATTTTCACTTTCAGGTGTCCTCTCTATTAGGAAATTTTTCAATCCTTCCATGATCTCCCATTTTAAAGCGTCCATATTAGTATATATTTCCTCAAACTTAGCTTCTGTTGAATCCATCATCTCTTGTAGTTCATATTTTGTTATTGTCTTCTTTTGTAAATCATTTATGTCCCTACATATTTATTCACCTTCATCAAGAGTCCAAGTAGGATTGTATGGATGCTTATTTGGTGTAGAAGTTCCCTTTTCTGGTGGAATTTTGGCCAAGTCTCACTTTAAACCTTGATTTTGAGGTGGTTCTGCTAGACAATCTTCCTTTTATTATATCTAAAAAAATTCGGCCCTTCTGAATACAAAATTTTATTTTTTATAGGTCTTTGATATTTCTTCTCTTCAATTCCACAGGTCTAATAAAAATTGGATGTGCCAAATGGAGTTTAAGGTAACTTCCCCACAACTTGCTAATTTTTGGCCTTTATAGGAGATCTCACTTGTATAGCATGCCGCACACAAAATAATTGATACAAAATTCTGAAAATTGTAACAAAACTACTACAGTCTATCCACTATCCAATGCAATTGGTCTCACTCAATTTGGATACTCTAGCAAGAATTTATGATTGTTTTACCTAGAACACCTGGTTGATACTAGTCAATAGGACTAGTCAGATACCCTATCTTTCACAGGGTGTACCTACAGATTTACAATGACCCAGAAGTTGAAATTTCTACCAAAGCTACCTTACTACTTTTTGAGAATAGCCTTCGGAGTTTAGGGTATGAACCATTAAATAAAAGAAATTATAGGAAAATTTCTACAATGACTCAATTCAGGATGATTCCAGAACTCTATCCTACAAAAGCTATATCTCCGAAAGTATAAGGCCTCAGAAGATGAATTGTTAACCCAATGTACCTTGATCTAAATGCTAAATTTCCTCCAAGAATATACTTTTGAATCATTGTATAAAAAAATTTATACTGAAAATCCCATGGTGTCTCAGATGTGGCAGTGAAACCCTAAGACCTTGAGCTCTCATACCATATGTTAAGAACCAAATAGAAATATAGCATAGAAAAACCTCAGAATCAGTACTTAATGACTTGAAGAAGATATAATTTCATATAATAAGACGCTTCAAGGGGGGAACCTCCTTTTACCCCACATAAATGTTCAAGTACAAGATGATTCCAAATGAAAATGTCTCCTTGGTATATATAGGAGACTAGGAGGTATAATTACAACTAATGGAATAAAGCCGACATAAATAAAATAACATTACTAATGTAATATGCCCCAATTAAGGGGTAATGAGCCAATATTAGTGCTTGTCACCCTACCTCAAGGGTTTTGACTATTTCTTGTGTTTAGTATTTTGGTGAATGGTTTGGATTATTCTTGTTGATATTGTGTGATTTATCTTTATATCTATTCAAGTAGTTAACAAAATGTGAAGTTAGTCAAGAAAACTCAAGAAAATAGTATAAATACAATTTTCCAGACCTCATTTTGTATACACTTCTTAGAATTGTAGATGAGAAGAAGTACACACTGCAGGATCTCGGCTAGTGCACAAGTCTAGGTAGTAGTTGCAGCCTGCAGTTGCCACAATTGATTTTCCTGGTTTAGGCTTGGACTTTCTATTGGTTATGGTTGGACTTTTTGATCGGTCTTGGTTATGTTTATGCATTATCCTTGGTTGGCTACTGCTTTGCTTCTGGAATCATTCTTTTTCAAGGTTAAGGTGCTCGGGGGTGGCTTCGGCCTATGGTTGGGTGACAATATTTCTTTATTGTATATGGTTAAAGTAGCACATACATTATTTTCTAACTAGTATTTGTTGGAAGATTGGTTGTTGTCATTGATGTCAAACCTAGTCATGGGTTTTGGACCACAAGATTGATGAATTTATTTGGACATAAAGGAAAATGCACATGTAGATACAACACCCATGGATGGATAGTATACATCATGCTCTTTCCGGTGGTATGTGGCACGTCACGTGGATCCTCATGGTTGAGGAGAAATGAATTTTTGAA
>ML778808.1:13700-29077 GCA_009831015.1 Picea engelmannii | reverse complement strand
ATCCCTGCTTCTTACAAATCCCAATCCAAGGATGTATGTGTCAAACTTTTGGTACCACATCCCAGGTGATTGCTTCAGACCGTGTAGTGACTTCTTTAGCTTACAGACTAGCTCTTTCTTTCCCTTCACTACAAATCCTTTTGGCTACTTCATGTAGATTTCTTCTTCCAGATCCCCATGTAGGAATGTTGTCTTCACATCCATTTGTTCCACTTCAAGATCAAAAGAAGCAACAATAGATAAAAGAAATCTAATAGAAGTTAACTTAGCAATAGAAGAAAAAATCTCACCAAAGTCAATTCCCTCTACCTGGGAATAACCTTTTGCTACTAACCGAGATTTTTATTTCTCCATTTTACCTTCTGCATTAAACTTCTTCTTGAACAACCATTTTCTACCAACTGATTTTCTTCTAGTTGGAAGCTCAACTATATCCCATGCCTCATTCTTATCCAAGGCATACATTTCTTCAACTATGGCCTTCTTCCAAAGTTTACTATCCTCTGAATTCCCTGCTTCCCTGACAGTTCTGGGATCATCATCAGTAATAGATAAAGAAAAATTGGAATGGAAATCAGGTGGACTATACCTTTCTAGTTGCCTTCTATCTCTCACTGATCTCCTCAATACTGGGGTATGAGGTTCTTCTTCTTCTGTATCTGTTTCCTCTGCTTCCTCTTCTTTAGATGATTCAGATTTTGCATCATCCAACTCGAGCTCTATTTTCTCAGGTTCGTCTTGTGTTGGTGGTAATTCCTATTGGGACACATCTTTTACCCCTCTGAAAACAACATCTCAATTGTAAAAAAATTTCTTAGTTTCTGGGTTCCAAAGCTTATAACCTTTCACACCATCTTTATAACCAGTAAAGATACACTTTTCAGCTTTATTATCCAGCTTACTCCTATTTTCCTTTGGAACATGTACATAAGCATCACAACCAAACACTCTAATATGTTGAAGAGAGGGTTTATTTCCAGACCATACCTCATGTGGAGTTGTATAATCCAACGTTGATGAAGGTGATCGATTGACCAGGTAACATGCTATACTCACTGCCTCTGCCCAAAATTCTTGTTCTAACCCAACACCACTGAGCATGCTCCTTTCTTTTTCCATCAGTGTCATGTTCATCCTTTTTGCAACTCCATTCTACTAAGGAGTGTATGGAGTATTCTTCCACCTTGATATACCACACTTCTTACAAAATTCTTCGAATTCATTTTCGCAGAATTCTCCACCATTATCTGTTCTCAATACCTTTATTTTCTTCTCTATCTGATTTTCTACCAGAGCCTTAAACTCTTTAAATTTATCAAATACCTCAGATTTGTTTTTAAGAAAATAAATCCATGTGTTCCTTGAAAAATCATCTATGAGTGAAACATAATACATAGATTTACCAAGGGATGGAACAGGAACAGGTCAAAACACATCATTCTGTATCAAATCTAAGATCCCCTTTGCTCTTGTAGCACCAGATGGGAATCTTACTTAATTATGTTTACCATATATGCAATTTTCACAGAAATCAAAATCTAGATTGCAATTAGACATACCTTCAATCATACCTTTACTGTGTAGTGTTCGAAGGCCCTTTTCTCCAATATGCCCCAGTCTTTGATGCCACAACATGGTCTTATTTTCTAGGACAATATTGGTCTTGTCTCCTTCATTTTCCTGCTCAAGGAAAACAAAATTGTTACACCCATTAGTATAAGTTCTTCCCAACAACTTGTACAGAGTTCCATAATGAACTCCCCTCATCAACACCATTGCTCCTCGTACCATCTTGCAAGTGTCCTTTTCAAATACAGTTTTCATTCCTGCATCACTCAACTTGCTTACAGATATGAGGCTCCTGGCTAGTTTTGGAATGTCTACAACCCCAGGAAGAGTTCTAATCCTTCCATCATTTATCAACAACTTAACCCTTCCATGTTCCAATATTTTTTCTGTCGATTCATCTCCTAGGAATACATCACCACCATCATATTTTTCATATTCAGAGAACCACTCCCTATGAGGTGTCATATGGTATGATGCACCTGAGTCAATCAGCCATACACCATGGTATGCATGTGTACTTGTACATGCTAGGTAAACATCACCTCCTTCTTCAGTGGAGGTTTTCACCTCCATGGAAGAGGTACTATTAGATCTCTTTGGTTTTTCAACATTCTTAGACTTGCAATCTTTCTTATAATGCCTTGTTTTACCACACTTCCATCATTTCATCAAAGATTTTCCTGGGGACTTATATCTACCTGTATATTTAGATCTCCATCCTGAAGTCTTACCAGGGTTCCTGTCTTGGGTACGCCCTCTTACAAATAAAGCATCTGTGTTGTGACCATCCATGTTTTTTCACCTCATCTCTTCAGATAACAAGGATGCAACTACATCCCCATACTTCAATGTAGATTTAGTGGTACTACCTATTGCTAAAACCAAATTATCCCAAGAGTCTAGCAAAGAACATAACAAAGTAATACACTTATCTTCTTCTGCAATCGTAATATTAACAGATCCAAGTTGACTTACCAGAGTATTAAAGGCATTTAGATGTTCTTTCACAGAATCTCCATCTTCCATCCTAAGATGATACAACTTCTTTCGAAGAAACAACTTGTTTACCACGGACTTTGATTGATACAAATTCCCTAACTTATCCCATATTTCCTTGGCTGTAGATTCTTCCAAGACATTCAACAACACCAAATCTGCCAGGCAAAGTCGAATGGTACTCCTTGCTCTTCTGCCCAACTTGTCCCAATCTTCCTTCGACATACCAGTAACTGGTGTACTAGTTGTTTGTGTACTGGTAGGTTGTGTACCAATAGCCTGTGTTCTTGTAGATGGTGTACCAGTAGGCTGTGTACCAGGATCCACAATGATCCATTTTTATTTGTCTACAAGAAGGTCCTCCATCTTGAGCTTCCATAGCTCAAAGTTTTTACCATTGAACTTCTCTATCTCGATTCTAGATGAGCTCGCCATTCCTCTTACTTTACTCAAATCTCCACTGCAAAAGCTCCCACTAAACCCAGGTTTATCAAAGACCCAAGATAAACTTGATCTATCAAGATCGAGCCAAACCCTCAACAACAAAGGCATCCCTCTGAAGCCAAAAATGTGCTCTAATACCACATGTAAGTTTTAAACCTAGGAAGTAAAGCAATGCATATAGATTCTTAAGCAATACATAAATGGCTCATACACAGAGTACACAGAGATTTTTACCGAAAACCCTCAACCGGGAAAACCTTTCTTTTCATTATATCGAATTTCACCATTCTCCATACAATATATACAATGTTTTTAGGTATTTCGTAGATACCAAAACCCTAATCACTTAATCCAGGATTAATTTACAAATCAGCTAAAATAGAAAAAATGCCCAAAAAACAATTTCGGGGCGCTGCCTCGAACACTGCGGATAACCGAGGGGGGGCATACCTGCCTCCCCCTGGGACCCCCCTAGGAAAGCGCCTGACACACGCAGTAGAGCCCTAGGTGAAGGGATCGTCAGACGCAGTTTTCGTATCTGACGCACCCACACACACACACATGCAAAGAATATAACACATACCCAATAGCTTTATGACTATGAGATAAAGAAAGACAATGTGATGAGACTAGAACTATGCTTCCAGCTTGAGAAGATATGACATAAAGTCATTCTAGTATCATGCTTCCAGCTTGATTTTTGTGACATAAATAAGGATGAGTATCTTGCTTCCAACCTTATGGTTGTGACATAAAGTAAGAAGATGTGATGAGACTAGTACTGTGCTTCCAACTTGACAGTTGTGATGTAAAGCCAATCTAGTATCTTTCTTCTAGCTTGATTGTTGTGACGTAAAGAAAGACGATGTGATGATACTATCACCGAGCTTCTAGCTTGACAGTTGTGAAATAAATCTAGTCTAGTATCTTGCTTCCAACCTAATGGTTGTGACGTAAAGCAAGATGATGAGATGAGACTAGCATTGAGCTTTTGGTTTGAAAGCTATGATGTAAAGCCGGTCTAGTATCGTGCTTTCAGCTTGATTGTTGTGACATAAAGCAAGACGAGTTTATTTCTTCTAGCTTGACTGTTGTGATGTAAACCAAGACTATGAGATGAGACTAGAACTGTTCTTCCGACTTGACAGTTGTGACGTAAAGCCAGTCTAGTATCCTACTTCCATATTTATTGTTGCGATGTAAAGTAGGACGAGTTTATTGCTTCAATATTGACTTTTGTGACATAAAGAAAGACGAGCACTGTACTTCCAGCCTTACAATTGTGACGTAAATCTAGTCTAGTATTAAGATGATGAGCCAACCTCGTGCTGTGATGAATATGTATTAGTTTTATACTAATACATATTGATGTAGATGATGATTGCATTCCTTTGAGAATGACGATGTTGGCGATCAAAAAAACTTTCGATGATTTATAGATACACCAGTCAGTGTTCCAAGATGATATTGATGATGATATCCTCTCACACACTTGATATTGTTGATGATGTTTTCCTCTCTCTCTCACCTGATGTTGTTGAAGAATACCCTTCTTGTTAAGGGGGAGTGTTGAAATAATGTAACTGCAAAGTGTATTCTTATTATTATTTGATATATTATTCATTGGATCAATCCCCATTGTCGATTGATCATGTCGGCTATTGTAAAACGACCAAATCCCCTTTTGTGGATTGGTCATAATATAATTGTAAAAGGAAAAAGAATAAGTCGGCCCCATAATATATCAAAAAGGCCCCAAAATATAATAAAGGTGGTTATAACCACCCATTTTGAGAAGTCGGCCCTGCCAGTGAAGAGTCACTTCACACATGCCAGATTTCTATAAATAAGGAGGTTAACGCCTCACTTAGACACACACCTCACTTGCTTATTGAGAGAAAAGTCTCAAAACTGCAGTTGGAGAAGAGAGAGAGAGAGTGGCGCATCTTTGGGAGAGGATCTTCTGTATTATCTTAAGTTATCTCTTAGCATTATATTGGCTATCTATGGTAAGGAATTTTGTTGGGTTTTCTTCCCCTAGAGGGTTTCCCAGGATAAATGTTGTGTCTCTTGTGATTATGTATTTCTTAGTGATCTTGTATTATGTTTTTGTTATCTTTTGAAATGTAAAGAACTATAATAATGGCTTAAACATTAACAGGAAGAAGTGTGCACTCTAGAAAATGGACAAGTGAACAAGTCTGGGGAGTAGTTGTAGCTGAAAGCTAATGCAATCTATATTCCTGGTTTAGGCTTGAGCTTTCTATCGGCCCATGGTTGGGTGACAATATCGTTATATTTTCTATGGTTAAATGAGCACATCTATTACTTTCTAATAGGTTATGGGCCCACATTATCTTCAGATAGTCTAACTGTTGGAATATATATTGGGAGGATTTGATCAGTTATAGTTGTAGTTGCAACAAGTTTTTGTTGTAGCAACGAAACACTAACCCTCTTGTTGAGGCACCTTAAGTGAAGAGATTGACCTAATTTCTAGATAGCCTAGTGCACCCTAGCCTATCATATTTCTTGGTACTCTCAACAAGCTAAGACTTCAAGTTTGAGTTTTTGGTCAAAATTTGACCAAGTCAAAGCAGTTATGAATTACTCTATGAAGTCAGAAAATAGGGCTTCTAAATCAGAGTGTGGAATACAAGGATTGACCTCATCCTTTACAATAATAAATTGTTGGATACTGTGAAAGGAAAGATCGTGGAACCACAATTCAAAGAAGGAAAGGAGAAGGAACCTCAGAGCATTGTAGTTATGGAAAAATTCAAATATGGTGACATCAATTCCTTGAGTATCATAGTGGAATATATAAAAGAACACTCGATACCCTACATCTCTCATATTGAATCATCTAAGAATATGTATGATGCCCTAACAAACCTCTTCTCATTCAGAAACATTGGACAGGTAATGAGTCTGAAGAATGAGCTATGTGATATGAAAATGAATAATGATGACAACATAACATCATACTTTATGAGAATCTCTCAGTTAATAGATCAACTACATGCTATTGAAGAGATCATTTCAGAGAAGGAACTGGTAAATATAGTACTCAATGGTATTCCCAAGACATGGGATGCATTTTCTGCAAGCATGAACATAGAGAAGGAGTATCCTACATTTGAAGAACTTTGAACTTGTTGTGCACAAGAAGAATCAAGGATTAGTGTAAAAGAGAAACCCAAAAAGAAATACGATGATCAAGCCTTCACAAGAAGGTTCAAGAATTTTAGGAATAAAAGGAAACTTGGTTCAAGGAAGAAGCCAAATCAAGAGAAAGATATGTCAAAAATACAATGCTTCAACTGTTGAAAATATGGTCACTACAAGAATCATTGTCTTGAGCTAAAGAAAAGGAAGAAAACACATGAATCATCAGTTGTCGAAGAAAGGGAACCCTCAAAGAAGGCCAGGAAGGATAAAATAGACTTCTTCTTCTAGGATAAGGTAACAATATTCTTCATAACTCATGTACATACCATGTTTACATATTTTCTGTACATATCTTCCATATCTATTTCTTAGAATATAAGATGTCCAAAGATAAACAATAGCTATGGAAGAATAAGAAGATAAGGATTGTTATCACGATGACTACAAGTCAAGCAATACAGATGAAAAGATGAAGTACATCGACAATCCTTGGTAACAATTCATGTGGAATTTATTAACATAAGTAATAGTTGCAATATAATATCAAATCATAATCAAACTTGAAGAAACCTAGAAGAAGTAAAAACATAAAGAAGTCATTAATAAAGAGGAAATTAGAAAAAGACTTGTGACACTTTGCAGAAGGAACTAAGGATGTAGATAGAAGCATGGAGTCTCTTAGTTGGAGGGAGTTGATTATATCATTCAAAAAGAAGAGAATGCATTCATGCATGAATCAAGGATTAGGAGGGATATAATCCTAAATAATACGATCCATCAATGATTATGAAGTATCTATCCATGTTCCCATTGATGGTAGCAGCCATAAAAGAAGCATGTGTTCAGTTTGACTTTAGAAGAAGTTTTCCTCAAAAAGAAGCCTTAAAGTATCCATGGTTTTCCATCCACATCCATGATTCTATGATGAAAGGAAGAAGTAGAAATATTCAAGGAATGGAATCTATAGAAAACTCCATGGACCCAAGAGCTAAACAAAAACATGAAGAAGAACATGAAGATTCCAAGAGAGAAAGAAAAGGCAGAACAACTAGCCATTATATCGAGAATCACAAGACTACCAGCTTGATCTCAACTCTCTAAAAGAAATCAAGTAGAAGAAATGAACGTTTTGATGAAGAACAATGTATGGAAAACTTATGAATGAAAGCATTGTGAGATCCAGAACCAAAGGCTCTCCCAAATGGAGGGAGAGGATTACGATGATATATTTTTCCATACATACCTCTAGTTGAGACATTATATATCATGAAATATCCATGGGTTGGAGTTTAAATCATATGAATGTAAGGAATGTTCTCCTCAACAGATTAATTGAACAAGAATCATATGTAGAGCAACCTAAAGGTTTTTAGGTATACCAAAACAACACTCTTGTATGAAGATGGAAGAGTATCTTGTATGGATTCAAACAACTTGGTGCAGAGCCTGCAATGCGTAGCATAAGCATGGTGAACACATTATATAATAGAGGTATTTTATCAGAATGGTTACTCAAAATTCCAGGATGATGTTTTTCTAATCCATGACAAACTCTCATGATGAGAAAAGAAGTACCACTTGGATATATTCCAGTTTGAGCCTTGCCATGATGTTATGAGATAACAAGAAAAAAAAGAGTTGAATCAAACTATGATATACTATAATGATTAGATCTATATGAAGCCTTACGAGAAAACCATTGTTCTAGAAAGACTTAAGTACATTGAAATTGATCATTACATTCTTTGTGATGAAGTCTAGAAAAGAGAAGTGATTCTCCAATATTTATCTCCATAGATGAGTAGATAGAAGACATTTTGGTAAAGCCTCTATCCAAGATGAAAGAGTTTGCATACTCAAGAAAAAAGATGGAGCTCATGGAGAGGACTTCCTTATGAAAAGGGAAGAGATGACTCCCAGGTTGGGAGGGAAAACTTATGTGCTATTGATTTATGGAAAGTCATTTTTCAAGTTCAAAAAATGGTCCAGGATGAGAAGTTCCTTTCCAGTTTGGAAAGTCGTTTGAGGTTTATGATGGAGAGGCATTTTCCATTTTGTAAAACAGGCCAAATCAGGCGGTCATTTTCATAATGAAAATGGTTTGATGGATTGTTGATGTAGCATAAAAAAACATTCCCCTTGTGGCTAGTGTGGGGGAATGGCCTAGGACAGTCTCTCTTCTTGGATAGTCATGAAGACTCTCTCAAATCTATAAAAGAAATCAAGTAGAAGAAATCAAAGTTTTGATGAAGAACAATGTATGGAAAAATTATGAATGAAAGCATTGTGAGATCCAAAATTGAAGGCTCTCCCAGATGGAGGGAGAGGATTACGATGACATATTTTTCCATACATACCTCTACTTGAGACACTATATATTGTGAAATATCCATGGCTTGGAGTTTACATCAGATGAATGTAAGGAATGTTCTCCTCAATAGAGTAATTGAACAAGAATCATATGTAGAGCAACCTCAAGGTTTTGAGGTATACCAGAAAAACACTCTTGTATGAAGATGGAAGAGTATCTTGTATGGATTCAAACAACTTGGTGCAGAGACTCCAATGCGTAGAATAATCATGGTGAAAACATTATATAATAGAGGTATTTTATCAAAATGGTTACTCAAAATTCCAGGATGATGTTTTTCTAATACATGACAAACTCTCATGATGAGAAAAGAAGTACCACTTGGATATGTTCCAGTTTGAGCCTTTCCACGATGTTTTGAGATAACAGGAAAAAGAAGAGTTGAATCGAACTATGATATACTAGAATGATCAGAGATATATGAATCCTTCAGAGAAAACCATTGTTCTAGAAAGACTGAAGTAAATTGAAATTGATCATTACATTCTCTATGATGAAGTCCAGAAAAGAGAAGTGATTCTTCAATATTTATCTCCATAGATGAGTAGATTGCACACATTTTTGTAAAGCCTCTATCCAATATGAAAGAGTTTTCATACTCAAGAAACAAGATGAAGCTCATGGAGAGGACTTCCTTATGAAAAGGGAAGAGATGACTCCCAGGTTGGGAGGGAAAACTGATGTGCTATTGATTTATGGAAGGTCATTTTTCAAGTTCAAAAAATGGTCCAGGATGAGAATTTCCTTTCCAGTTTGGGAAGTGGTTTGAGATTTATGACGGAGAGGCATTTTCCATTTTGTAAAATGAGCCAAATCAGGCGGTCATTTTCATAATGAAAATGGTTTGATGGATTGTTGATGTAGCATAAAAAAGAATTCCCCTTGTGGCTAGTGTGGGGGAATGGCCTAGGACAGTCTCTCTTCTTGGATAGTCAAGAAGACTCTCTCAACTCTCTAAAAGAAATCAAGTAGAATAAATGAATTTTTTTATGAAGAACAATGTATGGAAAACTTATGAATGAAAGCATTGTGAGATCCAAAACTAAAGGCTCTCCCAGTTGGAGGGAGAGGATTACGATGATATATTTTTCCATACATAGATCTACTTGAGACATTATATATCATGAAATATCCATGGTTTGGAGTTTACATCATATGAATGTAAGGAATGTTCTCCTCAATAGATTAATTGAAGAAAAATCATATGTAGAGAAACCTCAAGGTTTTGAGGTATACCAGAAAAACACTCTTGTATGAAGATTGTAGAGTATCTTGTATGGATTCAAACAACTTGGTGAAGACCCTCCAATGCGTAGCATAATCATGGTGAAAAAATTATATAATAGAGGTATTTTATCAAAATGGTTACTCAAAATTCCACGATGATGTTTTTCAAATACATGACAAACTCTCATCATGAGAAAAGAAGTACACTTGGATATGTTCCAGTTTGAGCCTTGCCACGATGTTATGAGATAACAGGAAAAAAAACAGTTGAATCGAACTATGATATACTATAATGGTCAGAACTATATGAAGCCTACAGAGAAAAATAGTGTTCTAGGAAGACTGAAGTACATTGAAATTGATCATTATATTCTCTGTGATGAACTCTAGAAAAGAGAAGTGATTCTCCAATATTTATCTGCATAGATGAGTAGATAGCAGACATTTTGGTAAAGCCTCTGTCCAAGATGAAAGAGTTTGCATACTCAAGAAACAAGATGAAGCTTATGGAGAGGACTTCCGTATGAAAAGGGAAGAGATGACTCCCAGGTTGGGAGGGAAAACTGATGTGCTATTGATTTATGGAAATTCATTTTTCAAGTTCAAAAAATGGTCCAGGATGAGAAGTTCCTTTCCAGTTTGGAAAGTGGTTTGGGATTTATGATGGAGAGGCATTTTCCATTTTGTAAAATGGGTCAAATCAGGCGGTCATTTTCATAATGAAAATGGTTTGATGGATTGTTGATGTAGCATAAAAAACATTCCCCTTGTGCCTAGTGTGGGGGAATCGCCTAGGACAGTATCTCTTGTTTCATAGTCAAGAAGACTCTCTCTAAAAGAAATCAAGTAGAAGAAATGAAATTTTTGATGAAGAACAATGTATGGAAAATTTATGAATGAAATCACTGTGAGATCCAAAACCAAAGGCTCTCCCAGATTGAGGGAGAGGATTATGATCATATATTTTTACATACATACCTCTACTGATGACATTATATATCGTGAAATATCCATGGGTTGGATTTTACATTAGATGAATGTAAGGAATGTTCTCCTCAACAGAGTAACTGAGCAAGAAACATATGTAGAGAAACCTCAAGGTTTTGAGGTATACCAAAAAAACACTCTTGTATGAAGATGGAAGAGTATCTTGTATGGATTCAAAAAACTTGGTGCAGAGCCTCCAATGCGTAGCATAAGCATGGTGAAAACATTATTTAACAGAGGTATTTTATCAGAATGGTTACTCAATATTCCAAGATGATGTTTTTATAATCCATGACAAACTCTAATGATGAGAAAAGAAGTACCACTTGGATATGTTCCAGTTTGAGCCTTGCCACGATGCTATGAGATAACAGGAGAAAAAAGAGTTGAATCAAACTATGATATACTATAATGATCAGAGCTATATGAAGCCTTCAGAGAAAACCGGTGTTCTAAAAATATTGAAGTACATTGAAATTTATCATTACATTCTCTGTGATGAAGTCCAGAAAAGAGAAGTGATTCTCCAATATTTATCTCCATAGATGAGTAGATAGCAGACAGTTTGGTAAAGCCTCTATCCAAGATGAAAGAGTTTGCATACTCAAGAAACAAGATGAAGCTCATGCAAAGGACTGCCTTATGAAAAGGGAAGAGATGACCCCCAGGTTGGGAGGGAAAACTCATGTGCTATTGATTTATGGAATGTCATTTTTCAAGTTCAAAAAATGGTCTAGGATGAGAAGTTCCTTTGCAGTTTGGAAAGTGGTTTGAGATTTATGACGGAGAGGCATTTTCCATTTTGTAAATGGGCCAAATCAAGCGGTCATTTTCATAATGAAAATGGTTTGATGGATTCTTGATGTAGCATAAAAAAACATTCCCCTTGTGGCTGGTGTAGGGGAATCACCTAGGACAATATCTCTTTTTTGATAGTCAAGAAGACTCTCTCAACTCTCTAAAAGCAATCAAGTAGAAGAAATGAAATTTTTGATGAAGAACAATGTATGGAGAATTTATGAATGAAATCACTGTGAGATCCAAAACTAAAGGCTCTCCCAGATGGAGGGAGAGGATTACGATCATATATTTTTCCATACATACCTCTACTTGAGACATTATATATCGTGAAAAATCTGTGGGTTGGAGTTTACATCAGATGAATGTAAGGAATGTTCTCCTCAATAGAGTAACTGAGCAATAAACATATGTAGAGCAACCTCAAGGTTTTGAGGTATACCAGAAAAACACTCTTGTATGAAGATGGAAGAGTATCTTGTATGGATTCAAACAACTGGGTGCAGAGCCTCCAATGCGTAGCATAAGCATGGTGAAAGCATTATATAACAAAGGCATTTTATCAGAATGGTTACTCAAAATTCCAAGATGATGTTTTTCTAATCCATGACAAACTCTGATGATGAGAAAAGAAGTACCACTTGGATATGTTCCAGTTTGAACCTTGCCACGATGTTATGAGATAACAGGAAAAAAAAGAGTTGAATCAAACTATGATATACTATAATGATCAGAGATATATGAAGCCTTCAGAGAAAACCAGTGTTCTAGAAAGACTGAAGTACATTGAAATTGATCATTACAATCTCTGTGATGAAGTCCAGAAAAGGGAAGTGATTCTCCAATATTTATCTCCATATATGAGTAGATAGAAGACATTTTGGTAAAGCCTCTATCCAAGATGAAAGATTTGCATACTAAAGAAACAAGATGAATCTCATGGAGAGGACTTGTGTATGAAAAGAGAAGAGATGACTTCCAGGTTGGGAGCGAAAACTGATGTGCTATTGATTTATGGAAAGTCATTTTTCAAGTTCAAAAAATGGTCCAGGATGAGAAGTTCCTTTGCAGTTTGGAAAGTGGTTTGAGATTTATGACGGAGAGGCATTTTCCATTTTGTAAATGGGCCAAATCAAGCGGTCATTTTCATAATGAAAATGGTTTGATGGATTGTTGATGTAGCATAAAAAAGAATTCCCCTTGTGGCTAGTGTGCCAGAATGGCCTAGGATAGTCTCTCTTCTTGGATAGTCAAGAAGACTCTCTCAACTCTCTAAAAGAAATCAAGTAGAAGAAATGAAAGTTTTGATGAAGAACAATGTATGGAAAACTTATGAATGAAAGCATTGTGAGATTCAAAACTAAAGGCTCTCCTAGATGGAGGGAGAGGATTACAATGATATATTTTTCCATACATACCTCTACTTGAGACATGATATATCGTGAAATATCCATGGGTTGGACTTTACATCAGATGAATGTAAGGAATGTTCTCCTCAATAGAGTAATTGAACAAGAATCATATGTAGAGCAACCTCAAGGTTTTGAAATATACCAGAAAAACACTCTTGTATGAAGATGGAAGAGTATCTTGTATGGATTCAAACAAGTTGGTGCAGAGCCTCCAATGCATAGCATAAACATGGTGAAAACATTATATAATAGAGGTATTTTATCAGAATGGTTACTCAAAATTCCAGGATGATGTTTTTCTAATCCATGACAAACTCTCATGATAAGAAAAGAAGTACCACTTGGATATGTTCCAGTTTGAGCCTTGCCACGATGTTATGAGATAATAGGAAAAAAAAGAGTTGAATCAAACTATGATATACTATAATGATCAGAGCTATATGAAGCCTTCAGAGAAAACCAGTGTTCTAGAAATATTGAAGTACATTGAAATTTATCATTACATTCTCTGTGAGGAAGTAAAGAAAAGAGAAGTGATTCTCCAATATTTATCTCCATAGATGAGTATATAGCAGATAGTTTGGTAAAGCCTCTATCCAAGATGATAGAGTTTTCATACTCAAGAAACAAGATGAAGCTCATGCAGAGGACTGCCTTATGAAATGGGAAGAGATGACTCCCAGGTTGGGAGGGAAAACTGATGTGCTTTCTATTTATGGAAAGTCATTTTTCAAGTTCAAAAAATGGTCGAGGATGAGAAGTTCCTTTCTAGTTTGGAAAGTGGTTTCAGATTTATGATGGAGAGGCATTTTCCATTTTGTAAAATGGGTAAAATCAGACGGTCATTTTCATAATCAAAATGGTTTGATGGATTGTTGATGTAGCATAAACAAACATTCCCCTTGTGGCTAGCGTGGGGGAATGACCTAGGAAAATATATCTTCTTGGATAGTCAAGAAGACTCTTTCAAATCTCTAAAAGCAATCAAGTAGAAGAAATGAAATTTTTGATGAAGAACAATGTATGGAAAATTTATGAATCAAAAGCATTGTGAGATACAAATTTAAAGGCTCTCCCAGATGGAGGGAGAGGATTACGATGATATATTTTTCCATACATACATCTACTTGAGACATTATATATCATGAAATATCCATGGGTTGGAGTTTACATCAGATGAATGTAAGGAATGTTCTCCTCAATAGAGTAATTGAGCTAGAATCATATGTAGACCAACCTCAAGGTTTTGAGGTATACTAGAAAAACACTCTGGTATGAAGATGGAAGAGTATCTTGTATGGATTCAAAGAACTTGGTGAATAGCCTCCAATGCGTAGCATAAGCATGGTGAAAACATTATATAACAAAGCTATTTTATCAGAATTGTTACTCAAAATTCCAGGATGATGTTTTTCTAATCCATGACAAACTCTCATGATGAGAAAAGAAGTACCACTTGGATATGTTCCAGTTTGAGCCTTGCCACGATGTTATGAGATAACAGGAAAAAAAAGAGTTGAATCAAACTATGATATACTATAATGATCAGAGCTATATAAAACCTTCAGAGAAAACCAGTGTTCTAGAAAGGTTGAAGTACATTGAAATTGATCATTACACTCTCTGTGATGAAGTCCATAAAAGAGAAGTGATTCTCTGATATTTATCTCCATAGATGTGTAGATAGCAGACATTTTGGAAAACCCTCTATCCAAGATGAAAGAGTTTGCATACTCAAGAAACAAGATGAAGCTCATGGAGAGGACTTCCTTATGAAAAGGGAAGAGACGACTCCCAGGTTGGGAGGGAAAACTGATGTGCTATTGATTTATGGAAAGTCATTTTTTAAGTTCAAAAAATGGTCCAGGATGAGAAGTTCCTTTCCAGTTTGGAAAGTGGTTTCATATTTATGACAGAGAGGCATTTTCCATTTTGTAAAATGGGCCAAATCAGGCGGTCATTTTCATAATGAAAATGGTTTGATGGATTGTTGATGTCGCATAAAAAAGCATTCCCCTTGTGGCTAGTGTGGGGGAATGGGCTAGGACAGTCTCTCTTCTTGGATATTCAAGATGACTCTCTCAACTCTCTAAAAGAAATCAAGTAGAAGAAATGAAAGTTTTGATGAAGAACAATGTATGGAAAACTTATGAATGAAAGCATTGTGAGATCCAAAACTAAAGGCTCTCCCAGATAGAGGGAGAGGATTACGATGATATATTTTTCCATACATACCTTTACTTGAGACATTATATATCATGAAATATCCATGGGTTGGACTTTACATCAGATGAATGTAAGGAATGTTCTCCTCAATAGAGTAATTGAACAAGAATCATATGTAGAGCAACCTCAAGGTTTTGAAATATACCAGAAAAACACTCTTGTATGAAGATGGAAGA
>ML778808.1:0-13650 GCA_009831015.1 Picea engelmannii | reverse complement strand
TACATCAGATGAATGTAAGGAATGTTCTCCTCAATAGAGTAATTGAACAAGAATCATATGTAGAGCAACCTCAAGGTTTTGAAATATACCAGAAAAACACTCTTGTATGAAGATGGAAGAGTATCTTGTATGGATTCAAACAACTTGGTGCAGAGCCTCCAATGCATAGCATAAACATGGTGAAAACATTATATAATAGAGGTTATTTATCAGAATGGTTACTCAAAATTCCAGGATGATGTTTTTATAAAACATGACAAACTCTCATGATAAGAAAAGAAGTACCACTTGGATATGTTCCAGTTTGAGCCTTGCCACGATATTATGAGATAACAGGAGAAAAAAGAGTTGAATCAAACTATGATATACTATAATGATCAGAGCTATATGAAGCCTTCAGAGAAAACCGGTGTTCTAAAAATATTGAAGTACATTGAAATTTATCATTACATTCTCTGTGATGAAGTAAATAAAAGAGAAGTGATTCTCCAATATTTATCTCCATAGATGAGTAGATAGCAGACAGTTTGGTAAAGCCTCTATCCAAGATGAAAGAGTTTGCATACTCAAGAAACAAGATGAAGCTCATGAAAGGACCGCCTTATGAAAAGGGAAGAGATGACTCCCAGGTTGGGAGGGAAAATTGATGTGCTTTTGATTTATGGAAAGTCATTTTTCAAGTTCAAAAAATGGTCCAGGATGAGAAGTTCCTTTCTAGTTTGGAAAGTGGTTTGAGATTTATGACGGAGAGGCATTTTCCATTTTGTAAAATGGGTCAAATCAGACGGTCATTTTCATAATCAAAATGGTTTGATGGATTGTTGATGTAGCATAAACAAACATTCCCCTTGTGGCTAGCGTGGGGGAATGACCTAGGACAATATATCTTCTTGGATAGTCAAGAAGACTCTTTCAACTCTCTAAAAGCAATCAAGTAGAAGAAATGAAATTTTTGATGAAGAACAATGTATGGAAAATTTATGAATCAAAATCATTGTGAGATCCAAAACTAAAGGCTCTCCCAGATGGAGGGAGAGGATTACGATGATATATTTTTCCATACATACATCTACTTGAGACATTATATATCGTGAAATATCCATGGGTTGGAGTTTACATCAGATGAATGTAAGGAATGTTCTCCTCAATAGAGTAATTGAGCAAGAATCATATGTAGACCAACCTCAAGGTTTTGAGGTATACCAGAAAAACACTCTTGTATGAAGATGGAAGAGTATATTGTATGTATTCAAAGAACTTAGTGAAAATCCTCCAATGTGTAGCATAAGCATGGTGAAAACATTATATAACAGATGTATTTTATCAGAATGGTTACTCAAAATTCCAGGATGATGTTTTTCTAATCCATGACAAACTCTCATGATGAGAAAAGAAGTACCACTTGGATGTGTTCCAGTTTAAGCCTTGCCACGATGTTATGAGATAACAGGAAAAAAAAGAGTTGAATCAAACTATGATATACTATAATGATCAGAGCTATATAAAGCCTTCAGAGAAAACCAGTGTTCTAAAAGGGTAGAAGTACATTGAAATTGATCATTACACTATCTGTGATGAAGTCCATAAAAGAGAAGTGATTCTCTGATATTTATCTCCATAGATGTGTAGATAGCAGACATTTTGGAAAACCCTCTATCCAAGATGAAAGAGTTTGCATACTCAAGAAACAAGATGAAGCTCATGGAGAGGACGTCCTTATGAAAAGGGAAGAGATGACTCCCAGGTTGGGAGGGAAAACTGATGTGCTATTGATTTATGGAAAGTCATTTTTCAAGTTCAAAAAATGGTCCAGGATGAGAAGTTTCTTTCCAGTTTGGAAAGTGGTTTGAGATTTATGATAGAGAGGCATTTTCCATTTTGTAAAATGGTCCAAATCAGGTGGTCATTTTCATAATGAAAATGGTTTGATGGATTGTTGATGTCGCATAAAAAAACAATCCCCTTGTGGCTAGTGTGGGGGAATGGCCTAGGATAGTCTCTCTTCTTGGATAGTCAAGAAGACTCTCTCAACCCTCTATAAGAAATCAAGTAGAAGAAATGAAAGTTTTGATGAAGAACAATGTATGGAAAACTTATGAATGAAATCATTGTGAGATCCCAAACTAAAGGCTCTCCCAGATGGAGGGAGAGGATTACGATGATATATTTTTCCATACATACCTTTACTTGAGACATTATATATCATGAAATATCCATGGGTTGGAGTTTACATCAGATGAATGTAAGGAATGTTCTCCTCAACAGAGTAATTGAACAAGAATCATATGTAGAGAAACCTCAAGGTTTTCAGGTATACCAGAAAAACACTCTTGTATGAAGATGGAAGAGTATCTTGTATGGATTCAAACAACTTGGTGCAGAGCCTCCAATGTGTAGCATAAGCATGGTGAAAACATTATATAACAGAGGAATTTTATCAGAATGGTTACTCAAAATTCTAGGATGATGTTTTTCTAATCCATGACAAACTCTCACGATGAGAAAAGAAGTACCACTTGGATATGTTCCAGTTTGAGCCTTGCCATGATGTTATGAGATAAAAGGAAAACAAAGAGTTGAATCGAACTATGATATACTATAATGATCATAGCTATATGAAGCCTTCAGAGAAAACCAGTGTTCTAGAAAGACTGAAGTACATTGAAATTGATCATTACATTCTCTGTGATGAAGTAAAGAAAAGAGAAGTGATTCTCCAATATTTATCTCCATAGATGAGTAGATAGCAGACAGTTTGGTAAAGCCTCTATCCAAGATGAAAGAGTTTGCATACTCAAGAAGCAATATGAAGCTCATGGAGAGGACTTCCTTATGAAAAGGGAAGAGATGACTCCCAGGTTGGGAGGGAAAACTGATGTGCTTTTGATTTATGGAAAGTCATTTTTCAACTTCAAAAAATGGTCCAAGATGAGAAGTTACTTTCCAATTTCGAAAGTGGTTTGAGATTTATGACGGAGAGGCATTTTCCATTTTGTAAAATGGGCCAAATCAGACGGTCAGTTTCATAATCAAAATGGTTTGATGGATTGTTGATGTAGCATAAAAAAACATTCCCCTTGTGGTTAGTGTGGGGGAATGGCCTAGGACAATATCTCTTCTTGGATAGTCAAGAAGACTCTCTCAACTCTCTAAAATAAATCAAGTAGAAGATATGAAATTTTTTATGAAGAACAATGTATGGTAAATTTATGAATGAAAGCATTGTGAGATCCCAAACTAAAGGCTCTCCCAGATGGAGGGAGAGGATTAAGATGGTATATTTTTCCATACATACCTCTACTTGAGACATTATATATCGTGAAATATCCATGGGTTGGAGTTTACATCAGATGAATGTAAGGAATGTTCTCCTTAATAGAGTAATTGAGAAAGAATCATATGTAGACCAACCTCAAGGTTTTGAGGTATACCAGAAAAACACTCTTGTATGAAGATGGAAGCATATCTTGTATGGATTCAAACAACTTGGTGCGGAGCCTCCAATGTGTAGCATAAGCATAGTGAAAACATTATATAACAGAGGTATTTTATCAGAATGGTTACTCAAAATTCCAGGATGATGTTTTTCTAATCCATGACAAACTCTCATGATGAGAAAAGAAGTACCACTTGGATATGTTCCAGTTTGAGCCTTGCCATGATGTTATGAGATAACAGGAAAAAAAAGAGTTGAATCGAACTATGATATACTATAATGATCAGAGCTATATGAAGCCTTCAGAGAAAACCAGTGTTCTAGAAACAATGAAGTACATTGAAATTGATCATTACATTCTCTGTGATGAAGTCTAGAAAAGAGAAGTGATTCTCCAATATTTATCTCCATAGATGAGTAGATAGCAGATATTTTGTTAAATCCTATATCCAAGATGAAAGAGTTTGCATACTCAAGAAACAAGATGAAGCTCATGGAGAGGACTTCCTTATGAAAAGGGAAGATATGACTTTTAGGTTGGGGGGAAAACTGATGTGTTATTGATTTATGGAAAGTCATTTTTCAAGTTCAAAAAATGGTCTAGGATGAGAAGTTCCTTTCCAGTTTGGAAAGTGGTTTGAGATTTATGACGGAGAGGCATTTTCCATTTTGTAAAACGGGCCAAATCAGGCGGTCATTTTCATAATGAAAATGGTTTGATGGATTGTTGATGTAGCATAAGAAAACATTCCCCTTGTGGCTAGTGTGGGGGAATGGTCTAGGACAGTCTCTCTTCTTGGATAGTCAAGAAGACTCTCTCAACTCTCTAAAAGAAATCAAGTAGAAGAAATGAAAGTTTTGATGAAGAACAATGTATGGAAAACTTATGAATGAAAGCATTGTGAGATCCAAAACTAAAGGCTCTCCCATATGGAGGGAGAGGATTACGATGATATATTTTTCCATACATACATCTACTTGGGACTTGCAGAGTTGTGAGCAGATGCAAAGAATGGTCAATTTTGGAGGTTGGTGCAGGACAATCATTTCCTTAGGAAATGGTCCATACAGTCATTCCCTAGGGTAGATTCCTTCTCTGTAGGTTTCACTTTTCTTAGTGTCGAAGGAATGGAACAGATAGGTGAATGGTCTAGGTTCAACAAGCAGGGACAAGAATTCTCTAGGGAAGACTCATTCTCTCCAGGTTTCACTTTGTTTATTGCCGGAGGAATGGCCTCGATATATGAATGGTCTAGGCTCAGAAATTAGGAAATTTTTTCTTCTAGGTTTGAGAAGAATAGTCTAGTAGCTCATGAATGATGTTTTACCTTTTAAGGTAAGATGCTCTTGCAGATATCATAGATGTGAGTGGAATAATGGACTAGATGACTCTATTTATATCATGATATTGTTTTCTTGTGCAAGTTGATATCAAATGATATGATTTCTATGGGGATTGTATGTCTCTGAACAATAGATGTATGCTAATGTGGTGGATGTGTTTGTCTGGTTGTGACCATGTGTCATGGATTAAGTAGCTACGTGCTACTTGGTGTGGTAGTGTACCACTGGAATGTAGTTGTGTACTACTATGGATAGACACAGTTGTTTTCTATTGAATGACATTGTTTTGATTACCATGTAGACTATCAGTTGTGTTTATATTTTATAAGGCATATAGGTTGAGACAGATCTCTATGACTTGATTAGAAAATAATCCTATATTGAAATTCCTA
This sequence comes from Picea engelmannii, assembly GCA_009831015.1. Taxonomy (NCBI): domain Eukaryota; kingdom Viridiplantae; phylum Streptophyta; class Pinopsida; order Pinales; family Pinaceae; genus Picea; species Picea engelmannii. Next base: position 8,478 of record ML778808.1, on the reverse strand, counting down.
TAGGAATGGTCTCTTTATTCCATAGCATAGCTTTTAGCTCTGTTGAGACAATCATTCTTCTAGGACATATGTCTGGATTAGAATAATGGTCCTTGTATCACTCTTTGGAGTGAGTGAATTATTTAACATTATGCCTGATTAATCAAATGGAGTATTTCTTCAAGAGATGATGTAATTGATTCTATCAAATGATAGTGATAATGGTGCTCATGATCTAATAATGACATATCCTATACAACTATGATGATCATACTGGTTGAATGGTATGTTTTTTTTCAATACCATTGCCTTCAATACCTCCCTAGCTAAGAGGGAGTGTTGATATTATGGTAGCCACGGGAGGTTTTTACCTCCACGTGTAACCTTGACGAGAATAGAATATTTATGGAAGTAAGAAGAAACCCTAGAAGACAAGTGAGCTCAAGGAAATATTTAATATTAAGTATTTAGCCTCTAGAATCTGATGTCATTACAGACAGCTCAGGAAAAAAATAGAAATACAAGTATCCAGACCTCATTTTTTACACAATTCAAAATTTCAGCTGGGAAGAAGTGCACAGTGCAGAAACTGGGCAAGTGCGCAAGTCTGGGGAGCTGTTGCAATATGTATTCCTAGTTTAGTCTTAGACTTTACATCGTCCTATGGTTGGGTGATAGTATTGTTATATTTTATATGGTTAAATGAGCACATCTATTACTTTCTAACAATTACAGCTTTGAAGGTCTGGAAAAAAATATGTTTTGATTGCATGTTTTGATTTATTTTCAATTCAACATTATCCATATTGATTCCTTGTAATTGTATCAGTTTTATCTAATTACATTCCCTTCATAATATTGATTTCACTTATTGCGTCCTTGTTCTATGAAATAAATTTAAAAGGAAAAGTTTGTGTAAAAGTGACAAAGGGATAACACAGTAAGGGTTGGTGATAGTTATTTTGATATTATATTACATAGTAAATTGTTTGATTAATTCTTGAACAATATTCGTGTACTAATACCCTAACATTATACCACTTTATTCTAATTACACTCCCTACATATTTTCCATGAACCCTATCACCCCCTGTTCACTTGGAAATTAATGAATGGTTTGCTATGGATGAATTTTCATGTATCTCGTGTCAATTTTTGAGCCAATTTTTTATTCATATGTAAGCAGAGTGTCATGTATGGTTTATTAAGAGCTTCATTACTAATGAAATGATGCTACAGGATGATATTTTTTAGTAGGGGAAACAAAGGAAGAAACAACAGAGGTAGGGGAAATTGGAACTTAGGACATAAAAGGTCTAGATTTTCTATCCTTTTTGACGTTGATCCTCAATAATTGAACCAACTATTCCAGTATAGGTTCTTTAATTGGATTGGTCATGGAATAGTGCACCATCGACCAAAAATAACTCCTATACAACTTCTTCAGAACATACCCGACATTCCTGTTCCTCCACATGTGTCCTTGCAGCTGGAATTCCCCACAAATGATGGATGGAAAAAGATCGTCAACCAGCCAGCCTCTCACCATCGTGGTTGTCCCACTATGCCATTTCCTTTTCCACCACCTATCAATCTTAATGTCTATAATTCCCATGTTTTTTCTCCATTTCAATCTTCACATGCTAGTAAGAGACTAAAAACTGATACTCCCCAATATGTGCAAGATAAAGGAAATGTAGTTGCCTCCCCTTCTTCTCCCTCCGATGATTCCTCGAAATATGCCTCCTCCCACATGCATTTGAAGGATGATTGTTCCCATGTGATCAATGGGATACAACCTCAAGGGTCTAACCAACCATGGGCTACTTCCAAGAAATCTAAGGGAAGCAACAATGAGGAAAGAAAAATTGCCTCACAAAGTGGAAAATATGGTTTTTAGATTGTGTTTTTATGATTTCAGTTGATGAAGATATTGCTTAGTGGTTTTCATTTTTATTGGACATGAAGCTTTGTTTTGGTATTTTGTGGATAATGTGGATGATGTGGATATTTATATATTTTTTGGATAATATATAAATTATTTCTGATATTTAAATATTTGAAAGATATTTAAGGGAGCTACAAGGGTGGCATATAGTCAAGATGATTATGATTTTTGTGTTATATTTTATGATTTGAAAGAGGGAAATGACGAGAGTCATAAGGGGTCCCACCTACCTAATTATTATTAATTAAATACCTTTAACTATATTCGTATTATTTATTTCTCCTAAACTAATTAGTTAAGTTAAATCAAATTATCTAAGAAAAGTAGTTGAACTACTTCAACTTATTTGGAAAGAATAAAATATGAATGAGAAGAAGAGACAAGTGAATAATAGAAGGAGAAATCAAGACTAAGGTTTTCTCTTTGTCTGCATGAGATAGTTTCAATTTTGATTCATTTCTAATTTTATTCAAAGCCTAATTCTCTTTTTGACAGCAGGGTCTTATTGTAGACAGTAAGGTTCAAGACTGAACCAAACTTCTCAGACGCTTGTTTTAGAGGTGTTGATCCATCCTTGATAGTCTATGTATTCTTGTATGTTTGTGGATTACATTCCATGGATGATAAAGGATATCTTAAGCATAGAGGTGTTTCTGTGGTGCAACATATTAGATATCATTTTGGGGATTAACTGCATAAAGTAAGTCATTAATTTATGACACATATCCATGAGTATTAGTCACAACTGACCAATAATTCTCATGATTTAATTGTCTACTTAGCACTCATTACTTCGAGTGATGCTCACAGGGGTGAAGAAGTGGGATTGCAACCAACAAAATTAATCGGATAACGTCAATCATCACTTATGGGGATTGCACCCAGTAACCAAGACTTCTCGGGTGGTCACCCACCCGAAGACGCCTCTGGCTCAAGTGCGCTTAACTTTAGGGAAAACTCCATAGTTAAGCATGCTTGAGCCAGAGGCATATTAATATGGGTGACCACCCAGGAAGTCCTAGTTACCGGGTGCAAGCCCCAAAAGTGATGATTGACACTATGCAATTAATTTCATTGATTTCAATCCCACTCACCCCTATGACAATCACTTGATGCAATGAGTGCTAAGTGGACTATTCAATCATGAGAATTATTGCTCAATTGTGACTAATACTCATGGATATTCATCATAGATTAATGAATTACTTTACGCAATTAATCCAAAAAAATATATCTAATAAAGGATATCTTGCAGAGTCAAAATGGCAGGAGTTTGTGGCAAGATGATCCATATTATAAATTTCAGTTCTACTAGATTGTTGGAGTCTTTTTGTATGGTGTTCATTGATGATATCTAAATTAGAATTTGCTTCATTCCCTCACAGGGGTTTTGTAAAGATAAATCACTTTTGATATGTCAAAATGAGATAAGATCAGATTGCTATTATGTCTCATATATGTGTATTTATGACTTGGTTACTTTTTTCTTTTTTATATCCATGTTTCCTTTATCATAAAATATGTGTATATTACAAAACAAATTATGAATTTTATTTTATATTGCAACATTCTTTTCATTAATAATCAATCTGAATCCTAGTAATTAATACTTGTTGATTGTGATAATATTTTAAGTCTATAAAACCCAGGGTGGCATTCTCGACTATCTTGTCCTAGACATGAAACATTCAAAAATGATTGAGTAAGGTGCTTCATGTCTTTTCCTCAACATGTATTTGGTGACCATACTAGGGAGATCTTCCATATCTCTCTCATTGATTGTATTCATAATTATCATTGAATATTTTTGTTTTTGTTTTTTATTCTTTGACTGTTTTCTTCTCCTCGTGAGAGTACATGTTACAAGGAAGCCCAATATTGAACACGATCTTAAATATGAAACTATCATTTCCTTAAATTTATTTAATACTATATTAGAAACCACTAATATCCAGGCTGAGCTTGAATGCTCGTGGGACATAATTGAACAAGACATAAAAGTTTGAGAACATTGGGAGGCTCAGAAAAGGCATCCTAGGAATCACATGTAGCTTTATTTTTCATAAAGTTTTCCTCTTCTTTTTCATGTCCTTAAATCCTCGCATCTCTGGGAGAAGAAGAGGATAGTCTCTTGAAATCACTCCTATCATTGAAATAGGAAGAAGGAACACTATTTTGTCAACCCAACAAGGTACTCTAAGGATAACTTTTTTTGATTTGGCTGGTTAATTTTTCTCACCCTTACCCATCATTTACAAATTGGCATCTGTGGGTGGCTCTGGTGGCACTGGAGGTGCCTCATCATCTTAACCTTCAACTTCATCAGTGATTCGTAGTTTGTATAGCCATCAAATTCATGTCCAATCAACTACTAACCCTACTAAGGTCATAAAGAAGTATGGACTTTTTCAATTTTAGGAAGATACTACTACTACCCCATGGCATGTATCCTCCCTCTTGAACCTAGAACTTTCTACTCATCCACTGCCAAAGTTTAAAGAGCATATTCTTAGGTTTTTAGGAAATAACACAGTCACTAAAAATGAACACTTGGTGTAATTCTCTAATGCCTATCACAATATAGGAGCTAATGACAATAATACTTGCATGTGGTTGTTTTTCAACTCCCTCAAAGGGAAAGCAATGGCATATTTCTTTGATATCCCTCCCAAGATTCTTTCCACTTGGGAAGAGTTAGTTTACTAGTTCAAATCCACTTATGGGCAGTCTAAGATCCCAGACAAATAGTTATGGGAATACAATAACATCATGTACACGAACGGTGAGATTATTAAGTATTTCAACCTTTATTTCACCAAGTTGTATAATCAACTTATAGAACTTATTCGCCCATAGAACCAAGATTCTTTTATGCATTACTATAATTCTCTACCTTATCCTTATCGGCATAGGCTTGAAGAAAAATATATTCTAAATCTTGGTTCCACTCTTCATACTTATCTAGAGTATGAAGAACAATTATAAAGAAAAGTTATTCCCAAGGGAGACTCGATTAAACAATCATACATGTCTACCCTCCTACAAATTGTACAGGTTATGTATAATCAGATGATAGAATATGAGAGAAAGGGAAATATCCCTTCACTTACTCCTGGGGCATCATCTTCTTCTTCACCATCTTTTAGGAATACCAATGAAAACAACTTTCATCCCAAAGCCCTCATATCTCGTAGTTGGTGTAACTTTTTTGAGGAAAATCATGAGCAAATTACTTGTGAGGTAAAGAAGAGTGTCAGAGATAAAATCTTTGGAAAAAGGCCTGAAACCACAATCTCTCTGAAGAGGAAAAAGAACAGGATTATATTGTAATGAAAGAACAGGTAAATATTTTTAGACACCCTACAAAAAACCCTCCATTTTTCATTTCTATAATAATTATGGATAAAATAGATGATTGTTTCCTAATTGAAGAAAGTTCAGGGCCAAGTGTAATGTCGAAAATTATTATGGAAGAGTTAGGATTATCTTGTACCAATAAAAATTATAGAAACATGCTCTCATATAATAGTCTACAACAATTGACCATAGGTGAAATAAATACATGAATTTGGTTCTGTGCACACATCCTGAAATAAGGACAACCCTTAACATCTAGGTAATTGGCATGCCAATAGGTAACTATTCTATAATCTTAGGAAGAGAATGGAAATCCTTGATAGGTGGATATATTTCACTGGATGGGACACACTTATCTATTCCTTGGAATGTAAATAATATCATAGTCCTAAGGTAAGGAAGAATCTCACCGTACATAGGAATTATTCCACATCCTAACATAAACTATGTCGAGGAGGACTTAGGAGTGTACTCCATATTTTTGTTTGAGGATGACACTACAAGGGGACAAATTGATCTGGAAGATGGTATGTGGCACATGCACTTTGATGGTTCATGCTCCAATGAAGGTAATGGAGTAGGCATTATCTCATACTCACATGTAGGAAAAATTAACAACTTTTCATATAGGTTAGAACTTGGTTGCACGAACAACGTCACCGAATTTGAAGCATTATTGTTAGGCATTGAAAATGCCTATAATTTAGGTTGTGGACACCTTATAGTTTTTGGGGACTCTAAACTTGTTGTGAAACTTGTATGTAAAATATATTCTCCTAGAAATAAGTTGATGAAATGCTACAACCAAGATTTTTGGATGTTTATCTCTAACTTATTATCATTTAACATCACTCATGTTAAAAGGTAACTTAATTCAATGGCTGACATGTTAGTTGTTTTTGCAGCTTCTTCTACTCAACAAATTCTGCCACAAAGACCTGATTGTACTTTTCAATATTTATATCGTCCTCATATCCCTAGAAATTTAGAGTCATGGTAGGTATTCCCTAGTGATGAAGGCATTTGTGATTTTATACAAAATGAACCATATAATCCCAAGGAGATTATATCCATGGAAAACAACATAATTTTGAAGGGCTTGACTCCTCTAGAAGGTTCATTTTCATCGAGTGATGTAGGAAAAAAAGAAATGTATAAATAAGAGGAGTCAAAAAGGAAAGTGGGTGAAATCATTTCCTTGAACATTGGAACACCTGATTCCCCAAAGAAAATTAAAATAGGTGCCCAATGTACTGATGAAGAAAAGATGAAATTCACTGGGCTGCTTCATAAATTTCAAGATGTTTTTTCTTGGTAGTATGAGGATATTCGGTTTTTTTTATCCTACTCTTATAGAACATGGAATTCCTATAAAGGAAGGTATACAACCAGTTAGGAAAAAAAAAAAACCCATTAACCCCGCACTTGAAGCTACTATTAGGAAGGAGTTGGAAAAACTCTTGAAAGTTGCGATAATTTTTCCTGTTAAGTATTTTGAGTGGGTTTCCAATTTAATTCCTATTCAGAAGAGAGCTGGTCAGATTCGATTGTGCATTGATTTTCATGCATTGAATAGAGAAATTGTAAAAGATCATTTTCCTCTCCCTAATATGGAAATGATTTTGCAACAAGTTGCAGGGTCACAAATGATGTCCTTACTTGATGGTTTTTTTAGTTATAATAATATCAAGGTAAAAAGGACTAACAAATACAAAACCAATTTCACTACATGCTAGGACACATTTTCTTATGAACGCATGACTTTTGGATTATCTAATATAGGTGCCACTTTCCAAAGAGCTATGAATATAGCTTTTGATGATCTGATCGGTAGGATTATTTAGGTTTATCTTGATGACTTGAATGTAAATTCAAAGAACCAATTGGATCATTTTGGTCATCTTAGAAAAGTTCTCATGCCATGCAGAAAGTTTGACATTTCTTTAAATCCTTCTAAGTATATCTTCGACGTTACCAAGGGAAAGCCCCTTGGACATATTGTTTCTAATTTAGGAATAAGCATAGATCCTGAAAGGATCACTGCAATTTTGAACCTTCCTAGCCCCACTTCCAAAAAGGAGGTTCAAGTCTTTAAGGGCATCATCAACTTTGTTCATAGATTTGTTATTGATTTTTCTGTAATGGTGAAACCAATTGACAATATTATCAAGAAAGATGTCTCCTTTTCTTGGACCAAACATGTCGAGAATGATTTCATAAATATTACGAAGGAAATCAGTTCCGCACCAGTTTTGGCAAAGCTGGACTTTGGAAAATATTTTATTATATACACTAATTCCATGGAGGAAGCAGTTTATGTTTTTCTAGATGACATCCTCATCTATTCCAAGAATGAAAGAGAACATGAGGAACACTTGCGAATAGTGTTGTCCTGCCTTAGAGAACAAATTGTATGGGAAGTTGTCGAAGTGTTCCTTCTTCCAGAAAGAGATCCACTATTTAGGTCATATCATTTTCGGTGAAGGAATCTTTGTGGACCCAGAAAAGGTAAAGGCCATTATGGAGTGGCCAGTGCCGAAAAATTCCCATGAGGTGAGAAGCTTCATGGGACTAGCAGGTTATTACTGGAGATTTGTGGAAGGATTCTCAAAAATAGCAAAACCCATCACCACTTTGCAATGCAAGGGGGTCAGGTATGAATGGACAGAAGAATGTGATAGTGAATTCATTAAGATTAAGAGGTTACTAACTAGTGTGCCAATTATACGAGTGTCGGATATGGAAAAGGAATTCATGGTCTACACGGATGCCTCAAAGCAAGGGTTGGGAGCTGTGCTAATGCAGGATGGAGGAGTGATAGCTTATGCATCAAAGAAGTTGAAGAAGCACGAAGAGTTATACACGAATCATGATTTAGAGTTGGCAGCTATAATGCTAGCTATGAAACTTTGGAGGCACTGCCTTGTTGGGAAAAACTTTGAGCTCAAAATGAACCATCAAAGTTTAAAACATCTCTTCACTCAAAGAGATCTAAATGCCAGGCAAAGGAGATGGAGTGAGTTTATGAGTGAGTACGATTTTGGTATTTCATACATCAAGGGAAAGGAAAATGTGGTCGCAGATGCCTTGAGTAGGAGACCACATATCTTCTCCTTGGTAACCTTAAAGGTCAATCTGAGAGAACATGTGTTGACACAACTCCCAGGAGACAGTTGGTATTTAAAGGTTACTTC